>CAJVPN010000785.1:0-21362 GCA_910592215.1 Entrophospora candida
ATTCTGATCCACGCAAAACAAAAATAATTGTTATCACCAATTAAAATACGCTCTCCCGAATTTAATCGGTGACATTACCATTAAATTAATTAATTATAATATTATTTTTTTCATTTCAAATCTGTTTAAATATTTGTACCTGCCATTTGGAAGTTAATATTGATCAATGATTTAGAATGGTTTATAAGTTTTATTATTCTTGCATACAATTAATATTAATACTACTTAATCATTAATATTTCGTTTAATACTTGAATTTTAAGAATGCATTGCACAATAATGTTATCCTATATCATTCATAAAGGTTTGTAAACTTTATTATTCTTGCATACAATTAATGATATTTATTTAATCATTAATATTTTGTTTAATTTATGTGAGAAGATATTAATACCCAAATTTAAGAATGCATTGCATTATGTAAGAAAATTTATTGTAAACTTTATTATTTTTGTATATGATTAATGTCACATATTTAATTGTTAATGTTTTTGTTTAATTTAGATGAGATGATACTAATACTCACTCAAATTTAAGAACTATGTAAGAAAATTTATTGTAATTTTATTATTTTTATATATAATAATGCTACTTAATCATTAATATTTTGTTTAATTTAGATGGTAAAGATACTCAAATTTAATAATGCGTTACACAACTATGTAAAAAAATTTATCCTATATTGTTCATAAAGGTTTAACTTAACATGTCACTAATATTTAGATGAGAAAATGCTAATACTCAAATTTTAAGAATGCATTGCACAATAATGTTATCCTATATCATTCATAAAGGTTTGTAAATTTTATTATTCTTGCATACAATTAATGATATTTATTTAATCATTAATATTTTGTTTAATTTAGGTGAGAAGATATTGATACCCAAATTTAAGAATGCATTGCATTATGTAAGAAAATTTATCGTAAACTATTGTTTTTGTATATAATTTTTTTTTTTTTTGCAAAAGATTGTTAGTATTATAATTAGTTTTATTTATTTGGGAATTTATTTTATACATATTTTAAATACATAGTAATAGATAAATAATTTCTTCATGTTATGAAAACTTTTCCCACCTTTTAATTTCAATTTTATTATTAATAAATAAAATTGCACATATGTGCTTATTAGTAGGTGGTATTTTTGTATATAATTAATTAATGCTACATACTTAATTATTAATGCTTTTGTTTAATTTAGATGTAAGATACTCAAATTTAATAACACATTACACAAATATGTAAAAAAATATATTCTATAAAAAACTCCAATTTTTTAACAACTATAGTGTAGCAAATACTTTTTCTTGTGGAGTTGCCTTTGTGATGATAGGAGAATTACCCGAGTTATTTGTCACGAGTTTGCTTTGCAAATTATGGAACCCACCGTAGCCATAATCATCATTCTCTAGTAGATGATGGCTCAGTGCTTTGGCAAAGGTAATTAGTCTGCTCTGCAAAATTATGCAACTTCTAGAATGATCAAAGATACAGGTATACTCATAAAGCTTTGGGGCAGAGTATTTTCCTCCAATGCAGTCATTCTGATTTAAGAATGATGATAATAAAACTTATTTATTTATTTACAAAAATAAAAAACAAAAAAAATTAAAAAAGAAAAATTTAAATTATGGATCAAGGTCCATTTTGTTTTCATTATTATCATCGTCATCATGATTATTATTATTGTTGTTGTTGTTGTTGTTATTATTATTGTTATCATTGTAATAATGATTGTTATTATTATTACTATTGTTGCTGTTGTTGTTATTATAATAATTATTTACATAATTATGGTGATTAAAAAAACAATAGTAATTATAATGATGACTTCTTTGATGTTGATGATTATTATTATTATCATGATCTTCAGGATTAGGTTCTGCAGGTTCTTCCTGCTCCTGGTGTTGATGCTGCTGTTGGCGATGTTGAATCAACAGTATTGTTATTTTTCATAGTTTGTATATATACAAATGAAAAAATAGTAGATGTTAGAAGAACATAGCGCTGATCACATGACTTAATTATAAATATATACGATTTTGCAATTTGGGCCTTTTCTATTTTCCATGCCCCAAATATGATCCCTGAAATTCTTGGTAATACCAATGTTCACTTTGTCTGGTTTTGTTGCAGCATGCCCCAAAATTTGTAATTTCAAAATGCTAAGGCTCTGCCAATTTTTAGTTTAAGAAAAGTCTAGCTGATAAGTTTTGAAGCTTGAATCATGAACAATAAAACTTACTGGTTAACTTTTTTAAAATGATATAAAAGTTTTTTGTTTTAGTATTTTGAATATTTTGAAGCTGACTAAGCAATTAATTGATTATAGATGAATATTATATACAGAAAGGGTTCTTTTATGAAATATACAGAACATACATGACAAATAAGGATTAATTCTTAGAGTTGGTAAGCACTCTGTAATTCCTGCCACCCCCAGCCAGTGTTGAAATTTCGTTGTGTAGCCAGTACAAATTTAGAAACTATCTCCAAAAATTAAAAGGTTGATTGGTGTGTAATGTTACACACCCCCGCATTCCCCGCACCGAATTTTCAACACTGCCCCCAGCCCATTAATTCAATCATCACATCATTGATAAATGTTACATGGGTTTACAAATTTTTTGAGCTACAATTTAGTTGTCTTTTTTGTAGAATGAGTTGCCATTTTTAGTAGGTTCTGTATATTTTCCTTTTTGAAATTTGGCCACATAGTGCAGCAATAGAAGTCTTTAGACCATGCCAACCATATGGAGTGATGAAAGCCACTTTAGATTATTTGGCAGTGATTTACCAACACAAATTTGGCATGAAAAGAGGACTCATTTTAATATTGAAAATCCAACAGTAAAGTGTGGTGAGGATGAATAATGGTTTAAAGTTACTTCACAGGTAAAGGATTAGGACCATTGGTCAGCATAGAATTATATCAATATTTTAGAGAATGAATTGTTGCCATTCATTTGAGAATTTCTACAAATTACAAATTTCAAGATGATAACATGCCTGTTCACACATTGAAAAATGTTATAAAATGATTATCTGAAAAAAGGTGAGGGTTCTGGAAGATTGGCCTTCTCAATCTCCAGACATTAATCTAATTGAACACTTATGGGGTGAGTTTAGTAGTCCTATACATCCAAAAAATCAAGATAGATTAGAATATTATTTGAGAGAAGAATGGTAACAAATCCTGCACAAAAAATACTTGATAAGATTTTTTTTTTTGAAAAACTTATCTTTAAAATGATCAACATTTTAAGTTTCAACATTGACTTTACTTTTTAAAATATCTCAATAAAATAAAAATTTAAAACCATATTGGTAATCACAAGAACCAGAGCTATCAAATAATATAAAAATCACAAATTTTTATTTAGTGCATTTTTGTAATAAATGCAAAAGAAATTTTGGATATAAACTTTTGGTGATCAAGACATAGAACCAAAGACTCTGTTATGACGACAAATGCTAGGACCATATTCTTCATATTCAAGTTTTGTATGGCAATATGAATAAAATTCTGGAGTTGAACCTAACAAAGAGCCACCAAACCACACAGCATAGCGTTGTTTTTTATGAGAAATTACATTGACATCTATTGGTGTAGACTATTAATAAAAAAAATATTCAAGAATTAAAAAAGTGTTACTATTATTTTAATGTCAATATGGATTGTTTATTATAATTTCCTGAAATGAATGAATAGATAATATTCTTACTTTAAGCAAACCACCACTTAATTCTTCACTTCTCTTTAAACGTGCATCTGCAGTACGCTTTACATCACGTTGGAGTCGTCTACCAAAATCTTTAAACATTGTTGATCCACCAGATAAAACAATATTCTACAAGTAGCACCATTGTCATAATCATTATTATTGTATAATTTTTCATATAGATAATTAATTATCAAATCTAAAGCATAAAAGATAATAACTACCTTATATAAACCACGTCTAGTATCAATAGGACAACTTTGAATAACATTATCAACAACTTCTGGGAGTGGTGTCAAGAAATCAGAAGAAGCAATTTCAGGATTAAAAAATATCTCAGGTCCTAAAAACCGTTCATAACCAACATCCACTTCATATGGCTAGAAATATATTATAATTATTTTTTTAAGAAAGAAAAAAAGAAACCTGTTACAATGATATATTGTTGTTACCTGTCCAGTAACACTATGCACTCCTTGAAATTTCTGAAAATATTTTTCACCTTCTTGATCATATTTTTTAAATTCTTTAACCATATCTTGACAAACATAAGAAAATTGTTCTTTGATCCGTTCTGCCACTTTCAAAGAATCTTCTGGAGGAATTGAAGTTTCATTACGATCACGAAGTAATTGTTGAACAAAGTAAGTAATATCACGACCAGCAATAGGAATATGTTTAATAGATGATCCAATTACATAACTTTCAGCCTTTATTTAAAGTGGGAAAGAATATTAATTGATTGATAATGGATAAATATTTTTTGTCATGATACTATTTTTAAATACATACCACAGGAATCACATGAGTAACACCATCTCCACTATCAATAACTGTACCAGTCAGTACAAAATCTGTATTTTTATTTGATTTCCAACTGGAAGCTAAAGCCAATACGGCCTGTACAGCAATGTAAAGTCCTTCAATATTAAAAGATTCGAACATTATTTCAGCAGTTTGCTCACGATTTTCTGGTGCATTAAGTGGTGGTTCAGTCTATTATTATTATTATTATTATAATATTAATAAAAATAACATTGATAGACAAGAGAAATATATGCATAGATGAGTAATAATAATGATAATGAGCAAAAATTCTACTATGTATTATATATATGTGTGTGCGTGCGTAAATTACCAAAAATCTAATGAATAATAAATTTTAAATCAATCACGATATTCAACAAAATAATTTTTTTAATTTCCTTGTAATTTTTCTTACCAAAAGGAAATAATGATCTTCAGGTTCGCATCTTAAATACTTAAAAATACTCTGTTCCCAAAACCTTTCCATATGATCCCAGTTTTCAATCTGACCATGACGAATAGGATAATGTAAACCATAGGTTTTTGAATTTGCTAATGCTTCATTTCCAATATAAAAATCCAAATCTTCAACACCACGTTTTGAAGCAATATTTCCAGATAAATGTGAAGATTGCGAGGGTAATGCAGTGCCTGAAGTATTAGATCCAGCTGAATCTCTTGTAGCTATAACTGTTGGAAATACAAAAGAAGGAACATTATTTCCAGCAAAACCTAATTTTGTATACCTGAAAATTGTTTAAAACATTTAAAAAATGATGCTCTAAAAAAATGTGATTTTATTTTTTTGCTTTAAAAATAATTACCCAGTTCCATTATCCATAATTACTGGTGGAAGTCTTGAAGGCATTTTATTTGTTTATTAACTTACTTTTTCTTTTAATGAAATGACTTGAAAGTAATTTCTGCCAATTTTCAGTGCCGATCACTATATATAATCACAAATTATAAAATCTTTTAAAATAATTCCTATATATATATTTATTTATTACAAATTTATTTTACATACATACATATACAAATTATATGTCAAAGAATTTTTATTCAACAACTAATAAAATATAAATAATATAAAGTATCACCCTATTATTTTTTTTAAGGGATATTGTAATGCAATTAAGCAGTGAATCACAAGTATAATAATTCTTGACTAATAGAAAGCCCGCAATGCCTTTTGATGATTCAAGTATAATTGTACAACGAAAAAAAGACGAATTGGTTTGTTTTAGTTGGTGAAAATTAAAGATAGATTAATAGTAAAAACTATAAATCATTATTGATTATTTTTCGTTTTTTTATGACCATCAATAATGAATTCAGTTTCACTTTCCAATTCATCAAATTTATAATTCTGTTGAGAAGACAATGTTGATGATACTTCATCATCTGAATTCAATTCAGACCTAGAATCGTTATCAACGTCATCCTCATCATCCTCATCATCCTCATCATCATCCTCATCATCATCCTCACTCCCTTCTCCTCCTTCAGATGATGATGACGATGACGATGACGATGATGATTCATAATAAGGATTTTTACTATTATATTTTTTAATGAATAAAGATCCAATGACCTCAGAGTTATCTTGTTCTTGTTGAATTTGTTGACAATTTGGGGGGTATTCCTTTTTATTCCATTCATCATTCTCGGCATTCTTTTCGTCCTCAGAATTAATAGGAAGATGATCCCAACAATACTTTCCAGATTTATCAATATAATATGATTTTTTATTTTTAATTTTTTGTTGAACATTATTATTATGCTGTTTTTTCTTGGACGAGTTTTTATCCTTTACAATATTTAAGGATTTAATTTTCTTATTTAGTATAACTCCGTTTTTACCAAGTTTATCACCACCACCGCTGCCACCACTAACAATAACATTATGAGTATTATTCTTATTCTTGTGAATATTATGAGTATTCTTATTCTTGTGAATATTATGAATATTATTATCAACAGCACTACTACCACCTCCACCATCAACAGTGCCATTTTTGCCAAATTTTCTATTTTTTGATTTTTTTCTAGGACGAATTTTAACGAAATTGTTGTCATTTGGTCTCTCTTTTTCTATATTTTTTCCGTTCTTTGTTATTCTAACGCCATTAAATTTCAAAATTCCTTTTGATACACTTTGTAAAACATTGTTCTTATCTGTACCCATATTACGTCCCAAGGCAATCTTCACAAGATCCAAACCTCTTGTCAAATAGTCTGTATCTTTACTCAAGGAAATATGGTAAATCAATGAATTCAAACAATGATTGACAACTTCAGCATCCAGAATAGGAGTTTCTATGTGATTTTTGAGTAGATGAAGATAATAATAGCTTACATCTTTGATAGTAGGTGCATATCTAACCATAATCTGGTAAACTTGTCTAACATATTTTAATTCGGTAATAGATAATGGTTGCAATGCAATAGATGTTTGTAACCATATTTCTTTTAAGGTTTGTTTATTAGATTGTCCGGTTGTTTTGTCATTGTTTTTGTCAAGCAAACGTGTTAGTCTTTCCCACACAATTCTATCAAAATCTTCAAACAAGATAACTGCTGCAGACCAGTTACTGTTGTATTTTGCCTCACTAAGAATAGCTTGTTGCAATTCTGTTAGAGTAGGAGTTTGACCTGAATTGCGCATCTTGTCGATGGTGTACTTTGTACAAAAATGGATTGAAGGTTTTGACATTTTTTTTTTTTGTTGACAAAAAAAAAATATGTATATATATATTAATAAGTTTTAATGATTGTTGTTATTTTTTTAGATATTTTTTTAATTTTGGTTTTTCCGATAACAGATTTCTTTTTTTTCTTTCTTCTTATTCAATAAAAAGGTAACACAGAATTATTTATGAGAAAATCAAATATCATGTATGGTACCATCAAGTAAAATTCGTTATGCTAAATCGGAATCACCCTATGCTGCAGCAATGGGGTCAATTTAAGTCCCCTCACTCCTACTCCTAAAAATTTCAGGCCTTTCTCCTCATTCTCATTCATGTACAAAAATATGTTTCTTATGTTTCGGGCAGCATTAACATCATGATTCCAGAGGGTCTGGCACATGACATGTCCAGAGTGTCCAAAACTGTTGAGGTTTACTAAGTATCCCTTCACACTTGGAACATATTCTACTAGTTCTAAATTCATTAATAATTTTTACTCTACATCTTTTCCTTAACTCCACATCAGCTGCTTTACTGGACCAGCATGTCCTTTAGAACTTGATGAGAATGGAGCATGACTGTGATTATAAAATGAAAAAAATTTTTTAATTCTCTAAATAATATAAAAATTAGTATCATGAAAATAGGTAATATTTACAACAGTTCATTATTGGCAATCCTCCTACAGATTTTATCCATTGCCTTTTGTTTACTAATATAGTTAGACCATCTTAACCTTCTCCAATGTTTTTCTTTATAAAAGTCAAATAAATCACCCATATAAAAAGTGCTACTGCATTTGGAAACCACAAACTGAAGGAACAGAAGGTGTTGGTAAACCTGAAATATAATATTGGATTGAATAATAATATTTAATTAATTAATTTTAAAAAAAAATCAAATTTATTACCTCTGACTATATTTATTTTTATTCATCCAAACTTCTCTTTTTTCTCTTGCCTTCCTAAACCCACCATATCATAATATTCTTTTGTGCTGCATTCAATTACTTTTTCATTTTGATCTACAGCAATGAATAAATCCCCTCTTCCAAGGTCAACACCAACTACTCTACACCCCTCCAAATCTAATTTTTTGTACTCATCATCATCATTCCTTTCACCAATTTTTTTTGGCCTTTGTAGGTAGACAGAAGCACATATACCATCATCAGGAAATTTTTTCTGACATGGATTTACATAATTATTACAAGTTTATGGCAGACCCTGTAATATTATGCAATTATTACATTCAGTGTAAATATTACATAATTTTTTATGCAAATATTACAACTTTACATATTAAAATTTATCTATGTAATATTACAGCAGGGAAAATTTACCAATAATCAGTTTGTAGATAGTTATGTAAATGTCCTCCTATTTCTAGTAGAAACTTTTTTTATATTAAAGCTTCTATTCCACCAATGATCAAAATTTTCTTTGAAAACTTCTCTAGTTACTAGATCACTATGTTTAGTAGAAGCCATAATTGGTATTATGCTTCATTGTCAATGTTAATATTTCTTTGTTGGATTGAATATAGTGGAAGAATTGTGAAAGAGCAAAGGTTTTTGGTATGAGGATTTTTCGAAGTATATTTTAATAAAGAGTGCAGGAGAGGAGATATTTCCACCAATTTTTTGTTTTCTAATGACAAGGTTGCTAAAAGATTTCTTGCCTTTTGCAATATAAATAAATCTAGTAGAGGCAATGCCAAAAAGCAAAGGATCTCTGATATTAAAAAAATAATCATGGAAGTGAAAGCCTTGAACCACTATAAAGGATTTATAGATGTAGTTCACTGGTTTTATAAGACTTTTCTTTGAAAATGGTATCCATGCCAATTTATGTTGAATATGTTGGATCCATTTATTGACTCTGCTTTTAATATTTGTCATGACATGATTTTTGCAATTTGTCAGGTACTGATTAGTTGCTGATGTAACAAGCTGAGCAAGATAACTATAAGCATTGAATTAATTTAATGACAGAATTGTTTATTAGAAACCCATTCATGAAAAGAACTAAATAGATGTATGTATGGATAACAGGGTAACTAACCTTGAATCTATCCATGGCAAAAATTGATAGTTAAATCAGCAGTAACACATGGTATATTTAATTGTCTTTTGTTTATGGCTGTGGCAGCTTTAAAAACATGTTGAAAAAATGTTTGGTTGAGATTAGGAATGTTTTGGTTTGTATTTATAAGATAAAAGGTTATTAGATTTGCAAGTAGAGATCCCTCCTAAGTTATTTTTGTCATTTTCTCAACCGAAGTTTGAATATGTGAATTTAAAACATTTCCATCAAGAAGTTTAAGTAGGCCTATTTTTACTGTAGATTGTGTATATTCAATATCAGGTAATCTATTTTGAAGCTTTAATGTTTTTTTTTTGTTTTTCAAAGATAGTGGGTTTTCAGTGTTAGGATTAGGTCTTTTGGTGGATTTGTTGATTTTTTAAATTTTTTTTTTGAAGATGATCAGTATCAGATATTGACCTTTTTACTGAAGACATTTTTAATATGAGATAGCAAAATTTTATAAAAAATATATGGTGATATTTATGATATTTATGATATTATTGTTTGTTTTAAAATATTCATAATTATTTTGAATATTGTTTTAAAATTTTGTAATAAATTCGTAATTATTCATAATGTCACCAATTATTATTTGTGAGCAGTATAAATTTATGATTGTGCGGATCAGAATGAATTGGCTATTATAATGAATTAGTTTTAATTAATGAATAATTTTGGTTTAGTGATTTAAGAAAATGTTTTATTTAGTTGAAACTAATTTATTAACTTATTTCCAAGTTAATTTTTATTATAAAACTTTTTTACAAAGTTATTACAAAGTTTTTTTACAAGTATGTCAAATTATATACAATTAAATTAATTAGTAGCAACTTCATTGCAATCTAGCATTCTAACCATGATATCACACTTTAATTGCAATGTAGCATTCTAACCATGATGCTAACTTTGACATTATATGAATAAATAAAAAAAATGTTAAACTAGTGATTGTATTTAGTGTTCCATGTCGCAATCCAAAAAAGGAAACCAAAGTGGTCGCAACCGGGTGTTGCAAACCATTTTTATATGTTGCAAATATGGTTGCAACCATCACCAAGAATTGCGACCAGCATCTCCATTGATTATCTGGATAATTGGTCAGTCAATAAAACTCAACACCCAGATAATTGGTCATTCACTGAATACCTGCCAAATATTCATTGATTTATAATAATTATTTATTCTTCAGGAAAATATTTTCAATACATTGCATATTTTTTTTTTTAAGAAATACAATAACAACAAATTCAATTTTATTCATTCAGCTGTCATTGTGTTTCTAGCTTCACTAAATACAGTCAAACCTTGTCACAGCAGATGAATGAAAAACCTGCTGTGGCAAGATTTACTGATCTTGCCACAATGGATTTTTATGTTTTTATATTATTTTAATGTAAATGTGAAGCAAAAATTTTAAAAATCCATTATGACAAGGATTTAATTATAGTCTGCTGTGACTGTAGATGCTCATTTGAAGTAGAAGTTACTGCATTGCATAAATATTCTTTAGATAATAATGACACAGTTGGTATTCATATTTTTACTTGACATATTATCATAATAGAAAGAATGTTGGTGATAATGTAATAGTGGATAAAATAGTATTTTGATGTATTAGTATTCTTTCAATTACATGGAATAATCAGTGAATATCATTTGGTGGATACAACCACTATAAAAAACAGATAAAGATTTTGTTTCAGGGTTAGGGTATTTTCCCCAACCAGACCCAGACACTTTACCAACACCCACTTTACCAACAAGACACTTTACCAACAAGACACTTTACTGACAGGACACTTTACTGACAAGCATTGTGTTAACAATTTGCCAAGGATTGTGTGAAGACCTGGGTAACTAGCTAAAAGTTTGGTTTTTTACAGACAGGTTAAATCAACCATTAATTAACTAATAACATCCTTACTTTGCATCAAAAACCAGTTCATAAAGATACATGATTTTTTTTGTCTGATGAAATTGATAAAAATTGCATATTCATGTCATTTTTAATTGTTTTATTAAATTTATTTATTAACATTTATTATTACAAAAAAAAAAAATGAAATATTATGGGCAATGCCCTAAAGAAACTCTATAGTTGATCTAACATTACAGTCATTTAATACTGTTTGAATCTGTATTTCACAATTACAATCTTTGGTTTCTGCAGAGGTTGTGATGTTCCTTGCAAGACCATTTCTATGTCAAGTTTGACTTTACTTTGATTGTTGGTAAAGTGTCTTGCTGGTAAAGTGTCCTGTCAGTAAAGTGTCCTGTCAGTAAAGTGTCCTGTCAGTAAAGTGGGTGTTGGTAAAGTGTCCCATACCCATGAGAAATAATAAAAATGATTGATATTAATATCATTAAATCACGTGAATTTATATCAAAATCCTGGCTGCTGGTAATTCTGGAAACCGGCCAAAATTTTGAGGTATTTTATAAATTCCGGCTATCTTTTTCCTTTTTAAGTAATTTTTCAACAAAATCTTTAAGGGTATGGGGAATCACGTGATAAATCAATAGTAAATCATGGATCAAAAAATTTTTTTATTGGTTTCAATGTTGATCATCACAAAATGTCCAATAAGTTTTCCTATTACTATAATAAATTTTTACTAAGGGATGAGTATATGTTAATATGGGATAATTAGGGATGAGTTTTGTTTTTTGAAGAATTTTAAAAGAAGATTTTATTCAAAAACACTTTCAATAACTACTACACAGCAGAATACATGTATAGAATAACACAGGAGTTATTTGAATGCGTCTCATGTAGCTTCGCCTTTAAGACAATTATTGATTTTGGAAAAGTCAAATTTTGGTCCCCGGATTTTGTATTAAATTATCACGTGATTCCCCCTACCCTTAAAAATCGATATGTATCGTATTACGAAAGCCACGTGCAGCAAGCAAGATATATAAAAAGAGGGGTTTTTTTAAAAAAGGAACAAAATTCATAATAATTATTGACTCCCCCACTCCACTCACTCTTTTCGAATTTTGATTGCCGTAGTTCTAACAAAAGATATAATATCAGTAATTAGAATAAATTATAAGCAAGCAGTTTTGTGGCATATCATAACTTATCCTTAATTGATTTAAATATTTTTTAAAAATGGCATCACTATCGTCAAATTTCACATATGACTATATTGTTAAGGTTTGCTTACAAATTACTTACTATTATTGATTTTTTTAAAATTTTAGAACATTATTAATTCGTTAAATTTTGACAATTCTTTGAAAAAATTTAATGTAGTATATTATAATCGGTGATACAGGTAAACCTTAAAAATATGTGTTGGCTTTTTTAAAAAATTCTTGAGTTTTATTTACTCATTGTTTTTTAATCTTTGAAGGTGTTGGAAAGGTAAATCATAGATAAAGATGTTTCCTTGAATGATATGAAATACATCTAATGAAGTTTTCATGAATTAAGATTTCATTAAATTTTAAATTTTAATTAATAAAGTCGATCTGTGATAATTATATAATTATATATGTATATTTACGATTCATAACCTATTTCATAATCATATTTTTATTATATAATGAAAGTCTTGTTTGTTGTTACAATTTACGGATCATCGTTTCCAACAATCTCACGACTTGACAATTGGGTGAGTTATTTAATTTATTTCCATTTTAGCATCTTTTATGGAATAAAAAAATTCAAAAATTATTATTGTTAAAGAAAGATTTACTATTTTAATCACTATCAGTGTAGAATTTGGCGCACGTCTTGTTACAGTAAGCTTTATTTATATTATTTTAATAAATAATGATTGTGTTTTTTCTACTTTTGAGCTTTCAATATTATGAGAATTTTTGATTTTTGACAAGATTGAGGATAAAAAAATTAAACTTCAAATTTGGGATACGGTAAAATTATATATTTTTTATTCTTCATGTATTGATGAATAATATATTGAGTTATATTGTTATAATTTTAGGCCGGGCAAGAATCTTTTAGAAGTATAACGAGGAGTTATTATCGTGGTGCAGCTGGTGCTTTGTTAGGTAATTTCATCTAAAGTTTGTTTTATTTATTGTGATAATAATTTTATATTAAACATTTACTAAATTTATTTTTTTAAAAATATATATGTATATAAATTTAAAGTTTACGATATCACCAGGTATCCATTAATTAATCTTATATTGGAAAAATATATAAATATATATTGATTATTTTTTATTTTAAGACGTGAAACTTTTGAACATCTACATATTTGGTTGGAGGATGCTCGTCAGCACTCCAATTCTAACACTACAATAATGCTTATTGGTAATAAGAAGGATCTTGAAACTAAACGTGCTGTTTCTTATGAGGAAGGTGAAAAGTTTGCCAGGCAGAATAATTTATTTTTTATAGAAGCTTCTGCAAAAACTGCAGAAAATGTTGAAAAGGTAATAAAAATTTATAATTACATTTACATCCAATTAAATAATCAATTAATTATTAATTATTAATTATTTATTACAGGCATTTAATATTCCAGCTCAAGATATTTATAGAAAAATCAAAGAATCAATATTTGATGTTACAAATGAGGTTTACATAGATTTTTTTTGTACAATTATTATTATAATTCCATTTGAAAGTTAATAATAGTGATAATGAGTATTTTTAATTTTCATCCAGGCGCATGGTATTAAGGTTGGAGGTCAATCTAGAATTGGGTCCAATACGGTACCAATTGATGCAAAGGGTGGCAATAATGAATGTTGCAAATAAACATCATTAATACCATTCGTTATTAATTTACCACTCATTATTATATGAATTATTTTTTCTATGATTTTTTTTTATTGATTAAATATATGTAATTGATTACTTTTATATAATTAGAAACTTCCTTTACATATACACTCACACATATACTATATATGTTGTTTTTATTAGTGAAAACCATATTCCATCCCTTTTTCATTTATTTTTAAATGTATTATCAGAAGACATTGAGATTATTATTAATAATTTAATTTATTAGTTAGTTTATTTATTTATTACAAATATATTCGCTTTGTGTATAAACACATGACAGACTTGTCTCTATTTTTGATCGTCACTTGTTGTTCTTTTAATGGAAATTACAAAAGTGAAAGGAAAGGTTTCATTACTTTTCTCTTTTTATTGTTTGCACCTTAATTTTTTTTGGTTTGTATTTTTGATTTTTATATGAATAATCTAATAATTTAATAATAAATTTGTCAATTAACAAGTATTTATAATATTTATTGGAGGTGGTTGCCGATGGTTATTTCTTTTTATTTATTTATTTAGAGATAGATTTTGTGAAATTGTAATTATATTTATAATAATATATAACTTTTTATTTTGAATTACGATATGGCTGATATGACAGAACCAAGCATTAGTATGTATTAGAATTATTGCTGGAATTAATAGATAAATAAAAAATAAAGATGATTTATTATTTGTTTTTTGGCTCAATATAATATAATAATTTTTTTAGGAGAAACGTATGAAGAAGTTAGAAATGATAAAAATGAAACCAATTGGTAAGTAAAAATAAATATAAATTTATAATAATAAATCTATATATACATGTACAAAAATTTTTTTATATATATTTATAGGTTACTTTTAGAATATGAATCCAACAAATCTGATAAATTAATATTGAAAGCCAAAGGAACAGGAGGACTAAGAGAACTTGTTGAAAATCTTAATGAATCGGAAGCAGGATTTGCATATGTGAGTTAGAGAATCATTTTAAATCTAAACGACATCTTAAATTTTCTGAATGAGGTTCAATTTGGTTGGTAACATTAGCCCTTTTTTTAGGTACGTGTCAACGTGTCAAATGATGAATTGTCGGTACGTACTAAATTTATTTTTGTGACATGGACCGGAAGCAATGTCAAAATAATGAGAAAGGCAAAATTATCAGTTCACGTTTCGGATGTCAAGAGAGTTCTTCAGGTTGTATACATTTATTGATATATCATTGACTGGGATTGATTGGTTGGTTGGCTGATTTATTCATATTATTAATTCATTTATTTTTAGGCATATGCTATAGAAGTTAATGCACATGAGAAATCAGAGTTGAGCGAAAGAGAGATTATTACACAACTTAGAAAAGCTGGCGGTGCTAATTATGACAGACAAGCACATGATTATTAATAATAATGATCAATTATTGTCTTATGTGTATACCATCACCACCACTAATATAGAGATAAAAAGAAAAAATATTTTATTTTATTTTTATTATCAAATAATTATTTATTCAAAAACAAATTTAATCTGTTAATATATATGTGAATATAACTAGATTACAACCTAAAAAACGTATCTTTATCATAAAAAAAGTAGAGATGATCTAATTAATATTATAGTGAATTACAGAAATCGATATTTTAATGGCTTGTTTTTTTTTTTGATTTTCGAGTCGAAAGATTATACTTCTATTGTGTAAAAAGTGCATGATCGAAACTCTCATGATGTAAAAAAACTATCAAGTTGAGCGAGGGTAAACTGTTTAAAATTTTAATTTCTACTAATCCTGCCAGTATTTATATTGCCTCTAAAAAATTGATTACATTAATATTTCATTTTGTATCTGAAGATGCGAAGGAACTTTTATGTATTATATTGTAAACTGTTAAAACAAATAAATGTGCTGTTGGCATGAGATAATACAAAAATAGTCAACAACTTTGCATTCTTGTTTGACAAGGACCCGAAAACAGTGAGGTTAAATTTTTGTCAGAGTGTTGATTGACAAAAAATGTAGAGGTTGTAAAGAATTTTCTGGAAAATTATGCCAAAGTTCATGGATTACCAAGTCAAGGAAAAAACATAAATAAAATAACCCAATCAGTTACATTCTTACCAGCAGAAATGAGTTATAAATCAGTACACAGAGATTTCTTGCTGGTCTGGAAGAAGATAGTAGTTTGAAGTCCTTGATGCATTCAGAAAGTTATGACATGAACTGACACCAGAAATTCAAATTATGAGTCCCAGAACAGATTTATATGATAATTGTCAACATTTTTGTAATGGTGTCCAAACCAAAGAAAACTAGTTGACCAAAATTACCCAAAAGGTCAGAGATTCCAAGAACAGATTTATGTGATACTTGTCGATTACAATGCTCGTTAAGAGGGAGAATTACTCAAAAGGTTTAAAGAATGTCTGTCCAAGCTGTCCAAGGCAAAATTAGAAAGAAAACTAATAACAGATTAAAATTTTGTCCCGATTTTTTACTATTACTATATGAAATCTATAAGATATTGGGTGCGCAGCGGCCAATATGTTGTCGGGCAATCACTATTAAGCTATTCTTTCAAACGTCACTGTTTATTAAGTTTAATTATATAATTATATCTTATAGAAATGTTGTATAAATAGTATATCAATCATATTGACGTCATTTTGTATCTAAAATAACAATTATTAATTAAATTTTGTGTATACCAGGCATTATATTAGATTAAAAAAATCCATTTTGTGGAAGATTGTTTTTGCTAGAAAAGGTCCTAAATCTATCTTCTTATTAAATAATTTGGTGTTTTGCTGGCTATAAAAAACTCGTAATAAAACTTTCTCTACGAATTGCATATTCAAAATTGATCTCATTTGTCCATGTCCCAGATACTCATTTTACTATTACAAAAAGTGGCTGCACTATGTATTTAACTTCTAAATTAAGAAAAAGGCAGTGTTACGAGTTATAAGTAACCTTCTATGTATGTTTAATAATAATTGACTAGTAATAAAAAATAAAAAAATTGATAATGGAGGATCTAGAAGACTTAATATGGGGCCCAAATAAACCTCAAACTCAAACAATTGCTTCAAAGTCTTTAAACGACTTAAAAGCCACCCCAAAACTATCAACCACTTCCTCCTCAACAACAACTACGTCAACATCAGCCACCCTACCAATTTTTAAGACTGTGTGCTCTACTCCTTCAACTAAACCAACTCATCGTTCTACCAATTCCATAATAGATCAATTTGATCTATTATTAGGAAATTCTAACAAATCTAATCCTCCTCTTCCTTCTGTTGATTCCGCAAATAATTTAATAAATCAAATGTATATAATATAGTAATTATTAGAAGACAATTTTAATTATTATATTTTTATAATATTATAATTCATATATCAATTTAATTTTTTTAATTTTAAAATCATCAGAATTTCACATAATTTACCACCAAAGAACCATAATACTTCAAATAATAATGGAACAAATCAACGGGATATAGACTTATTAACTAATAATCCAACAAACATTTCAAGTATACCTATTGTAAATCTTTTTCATTAATTAATTCATTTAATTTTGTAGATTTGTTTGATATTAAAATATTTCATTGATAGTCAACTAATTATAAAGTTTATAATTTTATATTTATAGTCTTATTCTGAAAATAATGATTTACTGGACCTAGGCATTCCATGTAATCCCGTCATCATAAGTGATAAACCACCACCAAAACCACCAAGATCAAGAAAACCTCCCTTGCCATCTAGATCAACTAAACCAAATATAGATTTATTGAGTGCATCAAGTAAATTCAATAATTCATCAGAGTCAACAGTGGCTGAATTGGACCCAAAATCAAATACTGTACCAAAATCAAAATCAAAATTAAAATTAAAGTCTAAACCAATACCAAAATCAAGACCTGTGATTCATTTATTACCAGAACAATTAAAAAATTCTGAAACCAATAAAACTAAAGGAAATGGTTTTTTTAAATTGGGTCAATTTGGTGAAGCTGAAAACCATTATTCACTGGCAATTAACTCTCTCCCTTCAAATCACCTACTTCGTGTGGTCCTTCACAATAACCGAGCTGCTGCTCGACTCAAAAATGGAAACCATCATGGTTGTGTGGAGGATTGCTCATTGGCAATTGAATTGATTGATGACTACATGTTACCATTACCACCTGACATTGACATAAATATAAAAGATCAGTATACTAAAGCTTTATTAAGACGTGCTTCTGCTTATGAAGCAATGGAAAAATATGATTTTGCAAAACATGATTATCAAAAAATAATTTATGTTGATCCTAATGTTGGGAAAAATATTAATGAGGGCTTGAGAAGATGTCAAAAGGCTATTAAAATGATGTACAATGGTAATGGTGATAATAATAACAATGGCAATAAGAGTAATAATAATAATAATAATAATAATAATAATAATAATAATGATAATAACAATAAGATTAATGACTATAACAGTTATGATAATTATTATGATGATGTAAATGAATCATTAATATCACTAGATAATTTCTCTACTTCATCAATTAGCAATAATGACAATAATAATAGTCTTAATATGAGAACTACAACAACAACACAGCCATTATCATTTTCATCAAGTACATTTGGGGTCCCATTAAATGCATATGGTTTCATAGATCCAATAGTGGAACAAAAAACAATGATGCAACCAATTGATCCTAATAATCCTGCAGTGATGAGACTACGTGACAAAGCACAAAAACAAGAGTGGGAGGAGGTTGAAAAGCTAAGATTGAAGGATCAAGTTGATAAGAAACTGTTGTTATGGAAAAGTGGCAAAGAATCAAATATAAGGGCATTGATTAGTAGTCTTGATTTAATATTATGGCATGATCTTGATTGGAAAAAAATTGGATTGCATGAATTGGTTACTCCTTCACAAGTTAAAATAAAATACATGAAGGCTATTTCGAAGTTACACCCAGATAAAGTATGTGTAAAATTTAAATTAATTGGTGCTATTATAAATCTACAATTAGTTAATAATCAAATATTAACTAATTCATTAATATTTGATATTAATCTATCAACTAATCTGTTAATTAATTATATAGCTTAATCATTCAACTACCACTATTGAACAAAGGCTTATAGCCAATGGAGTATTTTCTGTTTTAAACGATGCCTGGGATACTTTTAAAATACAAAATAATTTATAAAAAATATTTTTAATTTAGAATCAAAATTTCCCTTTTGATTGACAGCAACAATATGTAAATATATTATATATATTTGCATATTTATAGAATATAGATTAAATAATATATTGTACTATTTATTTAATTGATTTATGTAAAAAAACCATGCCAGATTAATCCCTTCTTTAAATTAATTAATAATAAAAATGACAAATTTTATATTTATGAATAATATTTGCTATAATTTATTTTTAAGCACTTATATGAGGGCTTTTCAATAAAAACGGACCATGTTGTGAAAATGATATTTTGAGAAAATCAAAAAAGATCCGCATTTAAGAGGTTTACTATTGTTTTGAATTTTAAATAAAAGTATCTCGATGTTTTACTATGCAAAGTGGGCATGATTTCTAAGCCAAAAATATTCTACATGAGGAGCATATAGCAATGGTATTAACTCAAAATTGCTATTTTCACAACATGGCCCGCCTCTATTGAAAAGCACCCCATATATCAAATTTGCCAATATTGATATACCCATAATTATTCCTACTGTGGTGCATTTCATCTATAATCGCCAATAGTCCGAAATTTAAAAATGTGACTTTGGAAAATTTAATAAAATTGATCAATTTCAACATTGTTTAACTCTTGTATAACATAATGAGGAATTCTCCTATATATGAGATTTATACTTTTTACTGCATATTCTACTAGTTTTCTAGTAATTTTCATGTCTATACAAATCCATATATCTCCATGCTTTCCTTGCAAATTTCCTTATTTTAATTAATCTAAAGCAACAGGGACTATAGTTTGCAAACTACATGAATAATCACAATGTATCTTTTAGCACAACCCCAATACCTTTCTATATAATTTAATTCACAGTGAAACTTGGGGTTAAAAATACACAATGACCTGCCTCTAAAATTGTCTCTTCCAATGCAGATTTCTGGTTAACAAAATCAGGTTATAATTAGAGTTGGCACTTGTAATGTAAATTTACAGTATTATGGTGTTGCAACTCATGTTGCAACAATACAACATTGGAGGATCAGTGTTGCAATTAACTTTCTAATTATATCATTTCTTTTCTCCTACAAATATAATGATTAAAAATGACTGATAACAAAAATAAACTTGGTCCAAAATATAGTAGTATTTTACATGTGGTAACCATCTTGGTAATGGCATTACCAAGTTATGTGTAAGCCATGTTTGTCATTTTTTAAAGATGTCCGACCATATTTTACATTTTCATGTTTTTCAATTCAAAAGCATCTGAACTATCAATAATGAAGTTAATGAATTTATTTTACAAAGTCAACATTTTCTAAACAAGGAAAAATTCCTGGACATTCTGGACAACATCATATTGATGGTTATTTTTGTTTGGTTGATTTAGAAGAATCATGCATAAAACAATTGATAAAGCTTTAGTTATGATGTTTATTATGTGTGGATTACCTTTCTGCCTTGTAGAAAACCCGTTTTTCATTGATTTTTAAAAGCATTAAATCTCGGATATCAACCACCTGCAAAAAAAGCAACATAGATGAAAATTGCAATTAGATGATGAATAGATAAATGAATTCAAATTTTTTGTGTTTATGTTTATAATAATAATAATGTTTTTAAAAGTAGTCTAACTGCATCATGTTTATGTTGCAACATTACATATAATATGTAAAGATATGGGTATGTTGTAACATTACAGTTTGTTGCAACAAAAGAGGCAGATTGTTGCAACATTGTAACATTTGATATTTGATATTTGATTATGGGGGACAAGCTTAGTTGTAATGATAAGATCCTGTGAGTACAACAATCTACTCTATTTTCATCAACAACTTTACCTTCAATCTGCCTAAAGCTCCTAACAGGTTGGGTTCAAAGAAAATTTTGTGATTACAGTCAAAGCTCTCTATGAAGAACCTCCAAAAACCAAACTGCTCTATATAATGAATTAAGGTATTGGTCACAATTTTTTGTTAATTAATTTTGCTCTGTATAACGAACTTTATAATTAAGGGTAATATTATATACAGAAAGGTTCTTTTTATGAAATATACAGAACCTATGTGACAAATAAGGATTAATTC
>CAJVPN010000786.1:0-21356 GCA_910592215.1 Entrophospora candida
ATTTTACAACATAGGAAGCAAAAATAAATAAATCAAATTCATACACAATAAGTGTTTATTATAATTTGAAAAAGCAAATTTTACATGTCAATATAAATGGGGAATTAAAGAAATAAAGTTATGTTCAATAAAAATAATAATAATAATACAAATCAAAATACCTTCTATAAATACAATGACTAGAAAAAACTTAAGTGAGCCTTAAAAATGATCCTAAAATGTGTTAATGTTTGGATGATTTGCGCCAGATTTTCTAAAAATTTGTTTTTATGTTAAGGCACAATTGAATCTCAAACACTGCAGCCAGTGTCATTGTAATAATAAGAGTTACATTATAATCACCATTGAAGGATTTTTTATGTCCCTTTTTTGAAATTCATTTATAATTACAGAATTATAATGTTAATTATTTTTGTTATTATTATAGGAATAAAATAAACGAATGATTGCTCCCATATCTGATAAATCAGATTCCTTGCTTCAATTAAAAAATTATCAATGGATTTTATTATTATGTTTAAATTGCATTACAACAGACAATGAATTTTTGGTAAAAGTTAATAATAATATGATATACTTGGATCCATTTGTAATAGTATAAAATATATTTGTTTTATATAAATAAATAAATATTGTCTAAAAAATAATCTTATAATAATAAATAACAAGTTTACAACTATTATTTAAGTTGTAACAGCTATCCATTATGTCTTTGTAAAAGTTCCTGTTTTATAACTAAAAATCCGATCATTCGTCATCTGAACCAACTAGTTCCACAAATCTATCTCAAACACCACTTTTTTCTCACTTTTCTTTTAAAATATTCCTCTTGTTATGGTGTCTATAATATTATTTTTTTTGTAGAAAAAAAAATAAAGGAAAATAGCAGAAGCACTTAGGTGATTCATTAAAATATCAAGGGCTTATTTTACTTAATATTCCAACTCCGCCTGTTTTAGTATTATTTTACTTGGATCATGCGATTTATTTAATTGATTTTTTATAAATGATAACATCAAATGGCTTATAACCATCATTGATATTGTTAATGATACAGGATGTAAGGTATGTCACATAAAAAAGATAAATGGTATAGCAATTGGATTTGTTGGCGAAGCTAATACTAAAATTTGATTTTTTAAAAGTCGAAAACACGTAATAACGTTGATGATTCAAAGCTATAATTGACAAAGTATGATAATAATAATGAGTCATTGTAGGGGATTGAGCGGAAAGTTTTGATTGATTGGGTTCGGAAACTGACTACGAATTATGGTTTTGAAAGTTATACCACATTAAAGTCGGCAGAGTGTGAATTTTCTTTACGATTATAACATTTCGTCAAAAATGACTAATCGAAGTATATTTGCACGAAAAATTGTATTTGGAAAAATTTTCAAAGATTATATTTTTGTATCGGAAGAAAGCTTTGCTTAGTATTAATGGGATAAAGGAATGTTGATCGTTTCTTAAAAGATAAAAATCTGTGACAACAGAATAGCATTTTTATTGAGCGAGTTTCTGCCATTTACAAGCAGGCGCAATTTCAAATTCTGAAGCGGTTTTACAAATGTTTGACGTTTATTGTCACACGAATTTCCTTTTTCTGCATATATTCGATCAAAATAAAAAAAATTTCTTCATAAAAAAATAATTTAAATCATGGTATATATATATTATTCAATATAATAAAATCCTTCTTATATTAAATGTATTAAATGTTCACATATTATTTTAATTTTTAATAGAAAATTAAAGTCCTTTCTCGCGACATTTCAGAGTACACGCGCGAAAGTCCACAGGACATTCACAAAATTAAACGAAATTTTGATTCCAAATTGCACCCATTTGAAAAAGCAGTCGAGTATACAAGGGCTCTTAATGCTGTAAAATTGGAAAGACTATTTGCAAAACCATTTGTGGGGGCTTTGAGTGGTCATGGCGATGGTGTTTATTGTATGGCCAAACATCCCAAAAAATTGGCAACTATTATTTCAGGGAGTGTTGATGGAGAACTGAGGATTTGGGATTTAGCAGAACGAGAAAGTGTATGGAAAGTAACTGCACATAAAAGTTCTGTCAAAGGGATTTGTTGTAGTGCTTTAAATATGGGATTATATTTTTCATGTGGGACTGATAAAACTGTAAAAATATGGAATCCTGATGAAAATAACGATGAGGTATAATTTTATTTGTTTCAAAAAATAGGTTTATTTTGAAAAGCTTAAATATCGTCCCTTATTATTTTTTTAATTGATAAACTTATAGCCAGTAAATACATATATTGGAAAATCTGCATTTAGGTTTGTTATAAAGTATCCAAAAACTTTTTTTCTTCATAAAATGAATAGTTACATTGACAAATTATTAGTGCGATAGATCATCATCGTTCAAAACCAATATTTGTAACCTCTGGTTCGCAAATTGAAGTGTGGGATGAAAATAGGTAATTGATATATATTCAATCATAATTATATATCACATTACTAATAATATTTCATTCTTCTATTCATTCATTTATTAAGATCACGTCCAATTACAAGCATGGATTGGGGAGTTGATACAATTAACACTGTAAGATTAAATCAAACAGAGACAAATATTCTGGCAAGTTGTGGCACAGATCGAACAATAATTCTTTATGATCTAAGGACGAACTCTCCAGTATCAAAATTAATATTGCAAGTATGTTGTCCGTTATAATTCTTTTAAAACAAATGTTTTTAACAACAACTATTCTAATATTATATATATTTGCGAATATGTCTAGATGAGAACAAATGCTATCGCTTGGAATCCAATGGAGGCTTTTAATTTTACTGCAGTATGTATTAATTATAATGATAATAATTTATATAAATTTTTATAATAATTTTGTATTAATATATCCAAATTAATTAAATTATAAAGGCTAATGAAGATCATAATTGTTATACTTTTGATATGAGAAAAATGAAAAGTGCATTAAACATTCTTAAAGATCATGTTTCAGCTGTGTAAAGTGTTCTTTAATTTTATTTTTAGAAAGTGGATAAATATTATGATGATGATTGATTTAATATTAATATTAATAACATTATTATGGTTGAAAAAATCATTACCAAAATAGATTAGATGTAGATTATTCACCAACAGGTGAAGAAATAGTTACCGGTTCATATGATAAAACTCTTAGAATATTTTCAGCACGTCAAGGTCACAGTCGAGATATATATCACACAAAACGAATGCAACGTTTATTCTGTGTCAAATTTAGTATGGACTCGAAATATGTTCTTTCAGGATCTGATGATGGAAATGTTCGACTTTGGAAAGCTAATGCATCTGAAAAAATTGGTCCTGTATGTGTTAAGGAAAATTATGGGAAATTTTTCTTGATTAAATAGATAATTAAAATTTGATTTATGTGCAATCTTTATTAGATTTGTGTATTTATTCTTCTATTTGTTTATTTTATAGAGAGATTATAGGGAACGATCATATTTGGAGTATTCGGAAAAACTTAAAGCACGCTATAAACATCTTCCAGAGGTTAAAAGAATTACAAGGTAAATAATAATTACAATAATCAATCAATCAATCATTTAATTAATATGTTGTTATTTTCATAAAATAATATATAAATAGACACAGGCATATACCAAAACCAATCAAGAATGCACAAGAAAAACATCGGATCATGTTACAATCTCAAAAACGAAAAGAAGAAAATCTACGAAGACACTCGAAAAAAGGATCAGTTCCTTATCAAGCAGAAAGAAAAAAACCAATTGTTTCTATCGACAAATAATAAATACTTTAGTACATATTTATTTATATGTGTGTGTTAATGAATTTTTAATATTACAGTCTAATTATTTTCATTCTTGAAATAAATTGTTCAAATTCAGAATTTTTTGTTGTAGTGGATGAATAGTTAATTTTGCATATATCCCGTTGGATTGATTATAGAAATGTAGCCAGGATTTAATACAAATTACATTGTCAATAATCTATTATATTAATATTAATAACCTAATTACATTTATATATGATATCATATAAATAACACGTTTGTAAATATTTACCTTTGCAAAAAATGAAGAAGTTACAAGTATGTCAAAAGTTGTTTGTAATTGAAGATTTAAAGTACTTTTTGCTTCAAGATTTATTTCATTAATTATAGGTGGAAATGATAATATTAATTGTTTTAATATTGTTATTATAATACTTACTGTAAAAAAAATAAGGCTTTGACTGCTTGTGTGATCACTTGTTGGTATCAAGCACCTGAAATATTATTAGGTGAAAGGTTTTATACTATTGCAATTGATGTATGGGCCATTGGTTGTGTTTTCGGCGGAGTTCTTAAAAGATGCCTTATACAGGGTTGGCAAATTGACTGGTCCATTGAGAACTGATGGACTTCGGACTAGTCCATTGCCATTAATAAAATACTAATTATGGATCCGATAGAACCACCAATGAACTACACATTTGCCAAATCTGCCTTATACTAATGGGAAATTCACATATTGAACAACTTCTAAAAATATGCAAGTTATGTGGCGCACCTTCAGAAAAAGTGACCAAAATGGAAAAAGTAGCTAGTTATTTTTGATGAATTTGAATTGTAAGTTCAATTTATTTATTGATAAATTGTTCAGTTAATAACAGCTTATTAGTCAATTACAGAAACTATGACGCTTTGGCTGTTGATTTACTTGATAAATTACCAGTTCTAGATCCAGAAAAAAAGCTTAGTGTATTTGAAGCCCTGAATCATGAATATTTTCAGACAAATCCTTTGCCAGCAAATCCTGATTATTTACCAAAATATGAATCCAGTCATGAATACAATTCTCATAAAGAAAAAGATAGAAGAAAACATCATATAAGTTATTGTAAAAATGATAACAACTATATCAGACAGGTAGGGTGGAAAAAATGGGCATAAAAAATTAGGTTTACACACTGCTGTAATAAAAATGGCATTAACTTTTGGGGTAGAATTTACAACTTTTTATATGTTCCCTTGCATACCAGTCCAGTCCAAACATAATTACCCAAGGTCTTACAATAACAGTACAAAGATGGCTATGGAAGGAATAACATTGCCAACTAACACCAACATCTTTTCTTCTTCAAATCTATGAACTAAATTTATTTTTTTAATAAATATCTTAAATATTTTTTTTCTGTATAATATAACCAATCAATCATCCACTTGCTCACTATAAATTACCCACTCAAGCAAGATTTAATCAAATATTAATATCATCAAAATTTATATATTGATATTAAAAAATTCACTTATTAAAGTAGTCACGAATTCCACCCATCTATTGTTTTAATTATTAAAAAAAAAGATATATTTATTAAAGAATAAGTAAATGTATGTATAAGCAGTAAATATATGCATGAGCATTTATATATTTGTATTAATATACTTTACATTGATTTGATACTGTATTGGTTTTTTATTATCAGAGTATGGTGACTTTATTAATTTTGCACATCTGAGTTAAAATTTTTTATTAATAATCTTATTATTAATACCACTATTATTGATTTATTATTTAAAACTTACCGAATTTCATTATGCCAATAAAGTTCAATACGATTTGTGCTATGATGCCCCCAACTTTCACCTATATCATTTTTATAATTAGTTATCATTATTAATAATTTTTCTCAATTAATGTAAAATTAAATACTTAATGCAGGAACTAAAGTTGCAGAACTCCCTTCTGATTTTTCTATTTTTGTTGTTAATTGATTAAGCAAAACAATCTATATTATCAATGATAAGAATCATATTTATATATATATTGTAAGAAAAGTAACATATACCATTATCAATTAATTAGATTAATAAACACATACTGCTAGATCAAACTCTGTAACAAATTTTGTTAAATCTTGAGAAAATTTGTTTAATAAACGAGTTCTCATTTTAATATCATGAATTTGTGAAAATAAATATGAAATTGAATCTATTACAATTAATTTGATCTGTAAATTTTCCAAAAAAAAAAATAAAAAATAAAAGTTTAATAATAAAAAATTATTAAATATAAAAATAAACAATCATAGATTATTATTATTACTGAATGATCTTTAATGAAATTTTTGAGTGCTGAATCTTTAAATAATTCAAATGTTAAGCCAAGATAATGTACAACTCTTTTCACATGGACCTTTGATAGTATAGTATCTTCATCTAAATATAATAGTAATATTGATATACGTAAATATATTATAATATAATTTAAAATGTTATTTATAAATACCCATTCCAAATTTAACAGGAATTATTGAAGCAGTTTCTCTAGCAATTTCTTGTGCTCGGCTAGGATAAAAAGTTCCTTCTGTGTCTTAAAAGCGAAAATATTTATAAATATTCATCATACTTGTATCTTTTATATAGTCATATAAACATTTATGCATGATTACCTATAAAAAGTGCTTCTCCTTGAGGACCGTTTAAACAATCAGGTATTTGAACATTAACACATAATTGTATTCTAGTCAGATCAACAACAAAAATCTATTAATTTTGAATACATAACAATTAATCATATTTTTTTTTTTTAATATATCTAATATATATATATATATATATATATGTATGTATGTATATATATAATTAATATTCAAGGAAAAAAGACATTCATTTTTTCTCTCTTTCAATTTAATACTTACCCTAATGTTGTCTTGCCAACAGTCAGTGTACCATAAAATTCTGTGATTTTACCAAGTTGAACACCACCTCCAAGTAGTTGGTCAAACGAATTAGAAAGCGTTGAAATACGTTTTAATTGAATTTCATGATTTCTTGTTTCTATTCCTGTTAAATATTTGATTTCTTCATAAATAATTAAATTAATAAATAGATAAATACTAAACAATTTTTGAAAATTATCATTATCATCTTTTATTTTTTAATACTTGGTCTTTTTTTAACTTGTTCCAATATATCAAAAGCTTCTACATAAGGAATACGTAACTCTAGAAATATTAAATTTACATTAAAATTCATAAATTATTATATATATACACACGTGTTTATTAAAATACCTTCACTTAAGGTATTAATATCTATATTTAATAAATCTTTGACAGTTTCGAATCGCGAAAATAGTAATTTTTTTCTTGTCACTGGTTCAATATTAATATCGAGTGAAGTTATTAATCTTAAATCACTCATAGTATTAGTATAGTTTTTTTCAAAAAATTTTTTTGGAAAAATGCGCTAATCAAATTGTGGATGGCCGCGTAACTCTAATATAGTAATGAAAATCAATTTTTTTTAATATTTTGTGTATATACAGAGAAGATGAACCTTTGACAGGTGGAAAATTACGTAAAACACGAACTTAATATTGTATATTGAATATCTTATAATTTGTATATAGTTGTATAATTTTTCCCATAAAATACATAACTTTTTCATCACGAACATCTCCAACATTTGGCAAGTGATACAGGGCATTCCATGGCAACAATACTCTAAATTTGCAAAAGATCTAGCAGACAATTGACAAATGCATAAGTAAAAACATATTTTTTTAAAAAAGGACAATGATGATAAAAAGCTTGCGATTTCGCACAACATCATGAATAATACAAGATAACTACTGTACTAAATTGTTCTCTGAATGTAATTTGAATATTAGAAATACAATGACGATTACAAATTGTACTAAAGAAAACATTAGCAAATCTGATTATCAAAAGATTTTTGTCCATTCTTTGCCTAAATAATAATCAATACGATAAGTCTACAAGCACAAAAGTCCATATATATATAAAGATAAAGTTAGATAGGTAAAGGATATACTTGAGGAGGTAAACAAAACACTAAAAGCACTTGTGCCTCCTGTTCCAACACAAAACATTGGGTAATTGCTGCTAGAAATTATATTAAATTATTAAATTATGAAGGTTAGCAATAATACCGTTATTTTTTTTTTGGCTACTAACAGCTTCGAATAAAATATTTACCGCAATCAAATACGGGGATCAACCTCACTTGCGTGAAAATATTTGTATTTGTTAATTCATGCAAGAAAGTACAAGCCCTCATTCACATCCAGATTTTCAGAGCACCATGTTTTCATGTAGTGTCGAGGAAGAAAGGCTGCTTAAATCTAATCCTGTTTTTTAAAAGTTTGGACGAAGGGAATAAAGCAATGAAATCATTTAACTCCTTTAGCTTAAACTTATTGAATAGATTATACCAAAGAAAAACTAGCAGGCTCAACAAAGCCATCTAGAATTGCCTCTCCACCCACTGTTGATGAAGATGAAAGGCAATCAACAGAAAATTCAATGCCAAATATCAATAATCCTATCATTAATTGGATCATTGAACGAAGCTAGCCATACACAGTTCAAAGTATACACGTCAAAATTAATTTTAATTGCGTTATTTATATAATATAGTGTGTTGCAGAAAAAACAGGAAAAATCAAATTACTCATCATGGAACAACCACTGCATTAATTCATATAGAAAATATTTCCATTCGATAGGTTAAGAGCAGAACTTTTATTGAATATATTTTAATACGAAATACTTTCACTATTGATTTTTTTTATCAAAGTAAATTAATTAGAAATAAATCAGGAATTGGATTCCACTTTTCTATGATGAATCGTCTCACATCTTTAAATTTTAACTTCTATCACATTATTTATAATTGATTATCAAAATTTTAAATAATAATAAATTGTGATATGTCACGTGATTCCAAAGATGATTCCGTTTCTTCGAACGATTAACGTTCCTATAAGCCACATTGCCCGTTTCATACAACTTATTAATATTGAAATAGTTATTTGAGAATGGAGTGTTAACAATCTGGTATATTTGTTAGGTGAATGTATCTCATTTATTCTAATAACATAATTGCAAAAAGCAAGTAAAATTCAACCATATTGTGAACTTTAAAAGCAAATTACCTAACACCTAATTGCCAGATTCAGTTAAAAAATGATTTAAAATGATTTAAAAAAGCAAAGCTTTGTTTGAAAATTTATTTGAGTCAAGTTGGTGAATTTTTAGTGATATTATAAAAAGTTTTTTGACAACAATAATTTTCCGGTTTTTTTTGCAACACACTATATATCCAATATGCCTTTCATGCAACTTCTATCACACGTATAATCTGATTCATTTAGTAATTTGATTGGTTAATCGAACACTTTATACTTTGTTGAACAATTTTAACAGTTTACGTCTATACTTAAATATTTAAATACTTAAACCCTTTTACAAATCGCTTACACATAACAACGACTTAAACACAAATCAAACCTTTGCTTCTTTACTAAATATAAACAAAACTCATTATCCGTCGTTAACACTACACTGGTTAATACCAAATCTTTGCTTTCTTACTAAAGCAAATAACCAAAACCTCGGAGTTCTATACCAATATAGACAATTAAACAAGTCCTACTGTTTAATTTTCGACCACAAAAGTATTCGAACAAGCGAAAAATGAATTATTTTATTTTATTAAACTATTAAATTGTGAAATTTTTAATTACGGAACAGATTATTTGTAAAGAAATAATTTAGGATTAATTTCTGTCCCTCATGAGCTCGGCTCTGATATATTAAATAATTAATTAACTATATAGTTAATTAATAAGTGAACTTATTTATAACAAATTTATTTTATTCCTTTAAAAATTAATTTCTTTTATATAAATTAATAAAACGAACATGTAGAAGGCCAATCAATCGTATTGCGGACATGTGATCTCGTCTCTTTTGTATGCCCTCACATTATTTCTGTTTAGATGGCTCATAGACGTGTACACATTCATGCGACTACTTGTTGACATGGTCTCTTAGTAAGGATTTCTTCATCAAAATCCAACTTCATAAGAAATTTTCTTCTCGCGTCATACTTCCAGAATCGTTGATCTCAAACTCCTCATTACGGATGTATGTATTTTTCTCCATAAATTTGTTTTGTGTCATCCAATGATTGTAATAAATAAGAAATCGCTTTGTTTGCGAATAATAAAAATCAGAATATTCCATATTACACGTTTCACAAATTGAAGAAAATAAATTTCGTTATTAAATAATTGTTTATTCGTTAAATACTTCAAGTAATGAATTCACGATTGATTCTGGGTGATCAGATGACTTCCGCAGTAAGTTCGTGTTAATTGATCAACACTAATCGGGACAATTAGTAGGTCCAAGATTTACTATCTCACAATATATATATATATATAAAATAAAACATATTTTTTATCCAAAAGAAAATTAAAACATGTAACAAATTTGCAGCTGCTAATATAAAAAATAACCATCCTTCATTATTATTATCTTATAAGTTTCTTTTGACTTGTTGTGCTAGATATATCTTAGCAACCCAAGATGACTTTGAACCCCCATATTTCAAAAAATTAATTGAAACAAGGGTTCATAAGGTTCCAAAATTCCATTATGAGCTTAACTACATTGAAATGTATAGGGATAACTAAATGATATGTTAGGCAACATAGAAATTGCACATGGAAAGGTCCTCAAGAGAATGTTTCCAGGGTCTTTGATTCTATATCATTGGAACAGATCAGAAAATATCCAAGAAGAGCCACCAAATTTATGTAGTCTTACAAAAAGCTTAATATATTCTAGATAACGTTATAGGAGTAAATTGGATACTGATTAATGATCGGCATTTTTGGAAAGTCATCTGGGTCTTTTGTGAATAAAATTTGTAAATTTATTTTTCATTAATTATGATATCATAACATTAATAATAATTAAAAGTTTCACTTATCTGATCAAAAATTATTTTATTAATATTAATAAGTAATAAATATCAACACATTTTTTAATGAAAATGAGCAATAAAAGACTAACAAAAATTCATTGGTGTCCTCAATGGTAAAAAAACTCAAAATTATTACTATGATTATTATTATTATTTGATCTAATCAATTAATTTTTTAAATTTTCCAGTCATAATTCTTTACGACCAATATTTCAACGTGATATTAATTTATTATTGTTAAAATGCCGTTGTTGTAAGTTTTCACAAGAAGCTACTGAAGAATCTTATAAAATATTTTCAAAGAATTATACGAACGAGACTAGGTAAACAACAAATAAGCTGAAGAAGAAGGAATCAATATTATTTGGCACACGTATTAACATTAGCATCAATAATATATAACATTAATAGTAATATTTATTATTCGAAATTTTTCTTTTTAGAGATCCTAAAGATGAAATTACACAAGAAACATTAAATGATCCAACTATGAAAAGGTCATTAATTAAGTGTGATAAATGTTTTCAATTAACAGAGGCAGTAGAATACCATGCAAATAGTAATGAAAGCATAAAAGTGTAAGCGACATGCAATTTTGATCATAAAATCAAATTTTGCAATTATAATTTTTCATAATAATTCATTCTTTTTTCGTTAACATAAAGGATTTATGTTTGTGAAGAATGTATGAATGATCAGATAATTATTCATGATGAAAATGAAACGGATCACAATGAATATGAATATGAGTATGAAGAATATGAAGATGAGGAAATGAATTTGATCAGAAACGATCTTAATAATATTAGCTTGATTAATCACTATAATAATGTTTATAATGATAATATGAAAGTAGTTGATGACTGTGATAACGATGAAGATTATTAAAAATAATATTAGAGCATAATGATGATGATGATGATGATAATTAAATAATTAAATAATTAATAAATAATTAAATTGGCTTCATGGAATTAGTTGATGGGTGAACAAGAGAGAATAATCAAAAACTGTCTTCTTCTTACACTCAAGTTGTTCTGCCTCACGTTTGCATATACTTGTAAAGCGCACAGTATTATTTTTATTTTGCGCAAGGAAAACATTATGGGTGCAAACGATGTCATTTACCTTTTTTATTTGTTTAAATGTGATCGAAGAAGAAATTAATTGTCTTTCCAGCTAATAATTGACCAATAACATGTATTCTAGTTGAGTCACGCCTAAAAGTGATACCTAGATTATCAATAATTTAAATAATAATCATAGGAATAGATAGAGTTTCAGACAGCAAACAAGTGGTCTTATTGTTGAAACTCGCGTCATTTATTTTTGCTTTAAATAAAAGCTACTGGCCTCATTAAAAAATGTTTTTCCCTCGATTAAACAAAATTATTTTATTTTCATAGTAATCAATTATATAACCTTTTATCATGGACTAAATCCACCTTCAATTAATTTTGTAACATATGGAAAAAATGATCATTCTATGAAATATTTGTTATAGCCAAGTTATATTGACTCCTTTTTTAAAGCTGAATTGAATTAAATGGAGGTGATTTTTTTAAAGTTTCCTAGTTGTTAAATTAAATTTAATTCGCGAAGGAGAGAATTTTCACTCAAAAAAGATTTCATTTTGTTATAGCGCTTATATTTCAACAAGACAATTAAATATTACAAATAAAATCTTTTTCTTTGGACTGTAAAGGCTTTCTTTTCAATGATCCGATATTGCAAAATTCTATCATTGACATTATTAATAATAAATATGGATAAATAAATTTCTTTGCCATATGTGAAGAAAATTCAAACTTATCCATATATGATTTAAACCTCCATCTGCTTATGAAATTTAGATGATGGGATTTGATCAAAGATTTATCAAGTTATCTCAAAATAATTATTACAGTCAAATCATATTATATTATATTTATACTGCACAACAAAATTATATACCAAAGACAATAGCAAACAAAAGCATCTAAAGAATCTTTTATAATTATAGTATATCAAACCTTCATCACAACCTTCAGTATCACAACAAAAAAGTATCAACTTTGCCCAGAAAACTTTCTATTTGTAATAATGCATACCTCAATTATTTGTTATTCAAACAACCAATCATTGAATGTAACTTGGATGTTCAAAATTAATAACTTTCACTTGAATAGAAAACTTTAAAACAATAAATAACAAATAACATCAATGTGAAGAATTCGTATTTCTCGTTTCAATAATTAAATTTGTACTAATTAAAATTTTTTCCGTATATTTTTTTTTCTAGAGATTAAACCATTACAATATTGCTTTTACAACCGTTACTAATATTTCTTCTTTATTATTACATTTCATAAAATGAAAAAATCAAGACGCGTTCGAATTGTTTTTAGCACCCGAGCTTGAAACACAGATAGACAGGTCAACACTGATGTGTAGAATAATTTTTACATAGAGTTGTAAATTTTAATTTTGAAGATTTAAAAGTAATAAAAATAAAAAACAAAAATCCTTTTGTTGATAAATCAATCACTAGAATTTGGCGATGAAGTTGTTTTTTTAAATAATGCAATTTTCATTTTTCAAAATTTATATTAATTCTTTATCAATTGATCATGTCAAAGCAAAATTTAAAAGCAATCAAATAAACTATTTAACTGTCAAAAAAAAAAAAACCATTGATATAATTAAATCACCAATTTTTGAAAGCTGTTTACTATTACGTATTTTAATCAGATCTGCAATTTTTTCTTATTCTGGCAAAATAAGAGTCGTATGGCAAAGGTTTCATTTGTTAAACTTGTTAAAGAGGAGAGGAGAAAGAGCGTATTTCATTTATTTATACAAATATTTTTTTACTTCTTTTAAAATTTAACACGTATTAGCAATGATAGAATTTCACACGTATAGTCCTCAGATGACTAATTATTACTATTATTATCTATGTTTTTGAGTGCACTCATCGAATAAAAAAAAACTGAAAATTACAAATCTTTATAATCGGCCAGAAATTACTATTTTTGGATTTCTGAACATTTTTTTTATGCCAAGAAACATGTTTTTGCATTTAAAATCCAACGATTTTAAGTCTCCAACTTATGCACCTAATAGCCTCTACTTGAAATCTACATTTATCCGGTGATTGATTCTTGATTCGGGTGGCTGCTGATATACGAGATCATAACTGTGGACCATTATCCATCATTAATTGTTATTACTATCAATCAACGTGTTCATTACGAAATCATTGGTAAACATGTACCTACGTAACTAAATGTTTATTTTTACACTGCGTGGACTGTTTATTGTCATGCATGTCATCCACATTTAGATGTTATTTTTATATAGAGGTATTTGCATTGCTTCAAACTACAGATGCAATTTATTACACGTGATTCGACATTATGATGGTAGTAAAAGTTTTAATCTAGTGTTTTTGATGAATTGGATGTATAAAAATACTGCCAATGAATTCATTCTATTGTCTTGAAATGATTCAGTGTAATAATAAAAAATTATCCAATACAGAAAAGGCCCTAATTTTTGAAACGTTCAAAAGGTTGTACAGTCAAAGCTCATTAACCAGAGCTTCTTTACATGTATGTTATATTATTTTTATTTATTTTTATTTTTTAAGTTATTCAGAGATAAATTATACTATATAAAATTTTAAGATTCATTTTCATCTGGTCGAGGAACTGGCCCCAAGAAATAAGAAATCACAATACAAAAAATTAAAGATACAACAGATGCCCATAAACAAGCATAGAAATCTAAATAATAAAACAAAATCCCCCCAATAATTAAACCCCACGCTCTACCAAGAGCATTTGCCATATAATAAAATCCTATATTTGCTGCCACCTTATCATGTTTACAATATGCCAATATCAGAAATGAGTGTATTGATGAATTTATTGCAAATATAAGTGCAAATAAAAATAACCCAACAAATAATAACACTAATAATGAAACATATTTTGATGTGATGGATGGCGATAGTTGGACTATAGTCATTCCAATAGCTACACCAATTGATAATAATAGTAGAAGAAATGTTGCCGGGACTAAAACTTTGCCACTTTTTAATGGATATTGTTTAATTGGTTTTAAAATTAGCTGTGGAGTACTTGATTGTACAAATCCATAAAACATCACCCACCCTGCAAGGAACGCTCCAGTTGGAATATATGACCTATATATATATATGGTAGATATTATTTATTATTACCATCATTATTTTTTTTTATATAAAACTTATTTTACATACCAGCCAATTGAAGGTCCGCGTAAAAATAGTGGTAGTGGAACTTCAAACCATAAATCACGTGATCCGAACAAAAACATTCTAGCAACAGATAGTATGTTTACATCTCTTCCTTTGAAAAAGATTTGTTTCAAAGTTAATTTTTTCTTTGATTTGGATACAGCCAAATTTCCATCGAGATAAAACCAAGCAAGTGGCATGATGATCAAGTTCATCAACAATAAAACAATCAATGATGGAACGTATTGAATAAAATTCAGGAGAAAAGCTCCCCAGAAGAAGCCAGCACCCTTAATCGAATTTTTTGCACCAGTCAACCAAGCAACCAATTTGAACAATCTGGGTTTTTCTTGATCATTTGTTACCAGTTTTGTAACTGACTTACCACCTATTTTGACCAGATCTTTTGCAATACCACTGAAACCTTGCGCAATAACTATATAAATGATCACTACCGCTTTACTCCAATCAGCTTGTAATCCACATAATATGGCTATTCCAATTACTTGTGCTGTCAAACCAACCAATAAACAAAACCTCAATCCTAATCTTGATCCCATTATTCCTCCAAATAAATTTGTAAAAATTCCAATAAATTCGTATAATATAAACATATAAGAGATTTCGAGTGCCTAGGAAAGAAAGATAAATCATTATAAAAAATTTTATTTTGATCAGAAAACAAATAAAAAATAAAAAAATGAATCAATGAGAAATTACATTATATCTACGTTGAAATAATTCTAATAATACAGTCATTCTTAAAGAAGAATCAGTCATTGTAAAAAGTAAGTAGCCACTTGCTATCACATAAAAATTTCTCATTTCTATGCATTGTTTTTTATTGTTTTCTGGTGGTATTGTATTTGTATCTTTATCTTTATTGATTTCTTCATCTTTATCTGCTGTATCTCCTTTTTCTATCATTATTTATTATTAATTTTTTAGAGAAAAAAAATTAAATCAAAAATTAAAATCTCGTTGAATATTTAAGCAGAATTATGTAACACGAGAAATGTTATTGAACTAGATATGTTAATCGGTCCGTAACCGCTCAGTCTGGTCCTGGAACTTGTAGTTCTATCCTGGGACTGGACCGGACTTTAAGTCCTGGGATTTGAAGTCCTGAAAAAGTCTTGAGCTTTCTTTAAACATAAAATGTTTGGAGTATTGCGAGATAGCTTTTTGGTCAACTTCAATTAATTATTTTACGAATTTACCCTGCTTTCTTGTGCCCAGAATGCCTCTATGAATCTGCAAGCACAATTTATAGTATAAATAACAACGAATTATAATAAAAGCAACAAAGGTTCCTATAAAGTTTTTATTTTATTTTTTACTTTAAATTTTACTTTTCTTTGGTCGATTAAAGTCAGACATATGTCTAGAACAATTGCTTTAACACAATACAACCTGTGATAACGATAGCTATTAGCTCTTTGTATAGGTGATCGATCGGTAATAACTGTTAACAATACTTTTACCAATTGGTATTAACACTTTACGTTTACACTTAAATAATTAAAGTTTACAAAAAGTTAAACAAAAATGTTTATGCGTAATTAGTGTTAAGAGACCTTATCCGGTAATTAACGGATTACTGTGTTGTGACAGGTTAACGTTAATATCAAGAAATTTTGCATAACGGTTGTTAACGGTTTACAGTTAGCTTATTATTAGAGGATTCGTTAACAATCCGTTAACCCGTTAACGATAATATCAATATTAATATTACAATTAACAATCCATTAATCCGTTAATAATATTGATTTTTTTTTATTATGCTGGAGTGAGAACTTTTTGACCATGTTTATTTATCTAATAGTAATATAGTATGAATCCTGCCTATTACAATTAAAATAAAATTATCACAATCTTTCAAAGTGTTTGTGTACAGATTTATTAATTATTTTTCAATGAAAAGAAAATTTTTTAAACGATATAGAGAAACATGTAAAAGAACACGGATGAAACCTGATTTTTTTAAAAAAATTAAAAAATAAATCCTCCAAAACAAAAATTAAATAAAATAAATATTTAATTATTTATAAATAAATGTTTTGGTTTATTATTAATATTATTTGCTATTTTAATATCAATGGATTAACACATTACCGATCCGGATGCAACACATGCGTAATAGTAACAAAAAACCAAAATCAAACCTTTGCTTCATATCAAAGTAAATATTCAAAATCCTCGCAGGTCCATATTAATATCACAAATAAAACGAATAAAACAATAAAACAAATAAAATGAATATTACAAATAAAACAAATAAAATAAACAAATAAAACAAACAAAACAAACAAAACCATTTTTCCCTAAATTTTTACCCAAAAACTCGGTATTGTTTTTCAATCATATATTATATAATGTCTGTACATACGGGCCAATGACATTTATTTTTTTACAAGTCATCATACACAAATCTATAACGCACATAATAATCAGTCTTATGTTCCTAAGTAAAGTTATTCTCCTATGACCATTAAATACATTAGTAATATGAATCCCGTTTCAAAAAAAAAACAATAAAAAAGAATCCCGTTTCAAAAATTACCGTTTATAATATGGTATAATTATTTATAAGAAAAGGAATGAGAAGGAATATACTTGTCAAGTACGTCGAATTAATAAATCAAAAAATGGAGAAGGTTGACAGAAACTGCATCAAAAAAAATATAATAATGAAAATATTAAATTAGAAATTGGGATTGTTTATGTAGTAGTTGTTATGACTTACATCTCTACCCTAATCATAATAATAATAAGTTTTTAATTTTTTACCGTCAAAACCTTTATACAATATAAATAATTCACTATCTAATAATTTTACTACTACCTCCACCGCCACTACTACTTCTTTTCCCTGTAAAAAACGACACTCCAGAATATTTCTATTATATCTCCGTGATCATGTTTATCACTCCGTAATGTTCAGTTTATATATAAAAGCAGCAACCAGTTGAGTAAGCAATCCGATTTTTTCCATAATGTCATTTATATTATTAATATAGGGACATTTGTAAATTTGGAATTAAAACAGAATGTGAGAATAAGATTTTATAGTTCTGGAATATTATCAAGTAACTGATAAACTCGCAAAAAATGGGCGTTTTTTTTTCTTACAAAGCATTTTATTTGTAAACTATAACTTGATTAAAAACATACTAATATACTAATACGGAAATCACACGGAAATATATAGATTATTATTATTATTAATTAGCTAGTCACATGACATTTCCCGCAGGTTGTAGAATAATAAAATTGGATGATTAAACCACCACCAATTCTGTATGTGATTTTTAAAAGAATAGAAGTTCATTTCTGTATATCGTTTTTAAAAAAATAGCTCTGTTATGACATATATTAGGACCAAGCTTTAATGTGACAGAGAGTTTTTTCAAAATATTGATGGGTTGTTGAGTTCTATTCCTTTTTAGTACATATATTTTATTATGTTCGCGAGGAATTTGGCCGCTTAAATTTGGGCGGAAATCATGACATCTACCACTTTCTTCTACTGTCCTATGGAAAATAATGCTAAAATTCCACATTATCAACACTAAGAAAATGAAATAATATTCTTCTTTTATTATTATAAATATTTGTGTTTGTATATATGACTAATTTTTTACACAATGGGTGGTAATTAAAGATAGCTATAATCTTGTCATGATTACAAATAACAAAAAACATCCTGCTAATGATGATGTTTATGAAGAAAATGATGATAATAATAATGCTGAACAAAAACACAGTAATAAAATTTTAACTTTTAATTTTGAAATTTGTTTTACAAATTATTTATTTTATTAAATCATTAAGTCTGGAAATAATTTACAGAAGAGTTAAAATAATTTTCTTGTTTATATTAGTATATAATTACTTTAATTTTATGTTGCGTAATAACTCCTCTGGCAGAATTTCAGTAGGTTACACGAATTCTTTATTAGAGTTTCAGCAGGGCTTTGCATTTGGGGGTTTTGACGATTGGCAGAGTTTCAGCAGTCTTTAAGAAGTTTCGGCAAGCAACCTTGATGGTACCTATATACAAAAATACAAAGATTTACTCTGATACTGGTACGTTGCAACTGTCAATTTTAAATAACTCGCAGCAATAAAATTCTCATGCATGCGGATTTTTTAATGCAGTGTTGTACGATTTATAAAAAATGCTTAGAGAACAAAGTTTGGTCAATGGAGTAAATAAAATATTTCAAAGGATTTGGAAAGTATCTTGTATAAAGTTATTGGTCAATTAACGACGAATCGTTAAAATGAATAGATATCAAATTGTTGTTTTTTATTTTTTTCAATGTATCCTTAATTAATTAAATCGTTTGTAAGAGTCCTTTTACGAGTAAGCTCTCATGTTACCTTATTCTCAAGAGACAAGACAAGATTAATAGACAAAGATAGCAGCGTAATTATTTCGTAAACATTTGAATCAATGGTTTTATAACAAGTATAAAAGCAAATATAGTAGAACAAGTGATGAAATGTATGAATATTCGCATTAATTAGTAAAAATTCTGAAACAAAATGATGATAATAAAGAATATGACATAAAATGGCAATAAATAAATAAATAAGTTCGTTTTTTATTGATCAATAAAAGTCAAGATATTTTAATTAAAAAAAAAAAAAACACCAAGAAACTATTTTTCTCATATACAGAACTCTGTACACAAATATTAATATTAATATACTAGTAGAATGCAATTTAAAAATTTCAAATTCACGCACAAGAGTTTATTGTAAAATTGTAAAATTGGAGGCATAATAAAATATCAAATCAAATTCATTCGAGATGTTTGTTTACTTTTGCTCTGATTCTTCTTCTATGGTAAAGGATTTTAGTATAGTTCCGTTAAAAAGTCAGTTTCAGATCTGTAAACGTGAAAGTCACAATGGGTTAGATAACAACACAGGCAACAAACAACATTAAAAACAGATGACAAACAATAGTCGAAAATATATACATAATGATAAAATATACAATAAACTTTTAAATCAAAGTCCATTACTATGTACATTCTATTCAATCTAATATTATTAATAAAACAAAAATACGATTGAGCTGTCTTTAGTATCTGACTTTGAAACAACATGTGCCGATCAATGTTGGTACATAGAATGACTTTTACATAGCACATAGGACAGGTTTTTGATGCAGATTTTGCAAGTTTTAAAAATGCTGAAATTCTTTTAGGGAATTGTTATTCGCACCCTCCCGTGACTAAGTGTATTAATGTGACCAATGAATGGCTCTAAAATGTGATGATTTTATTGGTTCATCCTTGTCTTAGTCACGGGAGGGGTGCGAATAACAATTCTCTTCTTTTATTGTTGAATCACGACGATAAATCAATCACTGGAGTTTGATGATAATGAAGTTGTCCTTTAAATAATTCAATTTCGTTTTTCAATTTTTCAAGGTTTATATTAATTCTTTATCAATTAATTCCTAAACTATTTTACTACCAAAAAAAACCCCCATTGTAACGATATGTGAATTATTATTATTATCATTACCAAGAAGTGTATTACGAAAAAATTGTTTGTTACACGCAATTTATTTAATTCTCGCAAGAAAAAGGAAATAATCAAAAAAAATCACCAGGTCAAACTTTATGTTTTATATTTTATATAATGTCATATGTTAACCGATTATCACTATTATCACCAGAAAGAAGGGAATTTGTATTTAAATTTTATATTGAAACACTTAACAATGCTAATGTTAATACTGATAGGAAAAATAGAAAAGATTATTTTTTTTCATCAGTCAAAGAAAACAAGGAGCTTTCTGAAAATGAAAAAGAATATTGTAGGGAAAAGTTTATCTATTATTTTGAATTACATAATGCAATGTACAAGTTGGGCAAGCCAAAAGAATGTAATGGGTGTAAATCAACAAGATACTCTGATAGGTTCTGTGAAGGTTGTATTGGTTTACAATTACAGAGCACTATTTGGACATCAGGAAATAAAATAATTGATGATTTTATTCAACAATGTCAAATGATATCATCACTACCAGGATATATTTTAGAATGGATACCTTTTGAGCAATTTGAAGAAGTGACAAAGTTGACAGAAGGTGGATTTAGTTCAATTTATACTGCTACATGGACAAAAGGACAAATAGTTGATTATGACGAAAATAAAAAGGAATTTAGTTATTTAGGAGGAGGGCAACTGGTAGTATTAAAAAGTTTGAATGATTCAAGTAATCCAGGAAAAGGCTTTTTTGATGAGGTTGGTAGTTGTCATTTAAAACAATGCTGTATTATATAATAC
>CAJVPN010000787.1:0-21348 GCA_910592215.1 Entrophospora candida
GCAGATCTGATTGAAATATGGAAACGATTTCAAAAATCAGCAAAAAAAATTACGAGTTTTGGCAAGCAATAGTGACATGACGAGCATTCAATCTTTTATTTGTGTTAAAAAATTAATCAATTATTCAAAAAATAAATTTTCTTCGCTTAAGAAGTTGCTAAACTTATTTTGGGAATCAAGTTTATTTAATGATAGATACACAAAAGGAATAATTAAAGATCTAAACGATAGATTGTTTACCATTGATCTTGACAAACTCGGTGATTATTACGCTTTTTATATTTTTCAAAATATAAATAAAATAAAATTCATTTAAAAAAACATTATTGTTTATAAAGTCAACAATATTAATTTTGTAGTCAATTAGATTTTATTTACTTTCAATTGTAATAATTTAATTATTACCAATCGCTTTTAAAAGTTTCCTCAGTTGGCTAGCTATATACCTATTATAGGTTGTTGCGTCCAAATGAACATAAATAAGCCACGTTCGTGATTAAACAAACCAACACCTGACAATTTAAATGGTATTACCCTTGCACACTAAAGAAAGGTACAATTTTCCAGCGAAAAAAATGTCGAAGCAATTAATATTGATATAAAAAATATAAAAAAGTTTAAATTGGGTTCTTGATATATAGATATAAAATTTTAAATTAAATTTGGATCTAAAAAAAGGTAAATCGTCACCAGGTTCATTCTTCAATGGTAAATGGGTATTAGTACTATATTATTAATGTGGGAAACACAAGAAAGAGTACATGTAGAGTTTATTGTCTTATAAACTTAATATGTTCTAAGAGGTTAGTTAGCAATTTTTGATATTTATTTTTTTTTCGCCCAATTAAATTGTTTTTATTTATTTATTTATATACTTGTGTAAATTATTTTAATTGTCCTTTGACCCCTAAAAAATTTAATATAGAAATTTAAAATTCTTTAACCTGCTTTCTTTACCAAGAATCTTTCTTTTTTTTTTTCCGCATCAACCTTCTTGGTACAAGTGGGCCACTGGCTGGTCCTAATCATAATAGGTACTCAGTCATTCATTACAAAAAAAAAGTCAAACTATACATTTACTCAATTTACTCAAAAACATATGCGCCTTATTTAACTAATAGTTTTAAAAAAAGTATTTTGTGAAATATATTTAGTTTGAAAGAAAGAATTTTTTTACTTAACAATAAAAACAAACCCAGTTTATTATAAATAAAAATAATTACTACAAATATTTCTCTCTGAAAAAAATAAAAAATGGATGCTGTGCAAGTGCAATATCAACCGTATACTCAAGATCCAACAAGACAATCTTGGAGGAATAATAGTTCAAACAATGAACAACGTAGAGATAGTAACAATGGTAACGGCGGTCATAACAACATTAATACTGGCATTAAAAACAAGAATAACAAAAATTTAAATTTAAATTTAATAAATGAAGCTTCTCAAAACTCAACTAAAATTAACAGAACTACTCCAAAAACTGCACCATTTCAAAAATCTCAAAATTTTACGATTCAACAACAATCACCAAAATCCGCTACATTTAATAATAAAAATAGTTCGCAACAAAAATCATCATCTAATAATAATAATGGTAATAGTTTAGCAAAAAGTCCCCCTAAAAGCAGCAAAAATATTACTACTACTCAACAAAAAACGGCAAATTCTAACAGACATACACCAATCCCACTTAATTTATCAAAAGCAACACAATTACAAAATTTAGGAAGAGTCCCGCAGACTGCTACATTTCCAACAAAAACAAACAGAAATTATAGTCTTCCCAATCCTCCTAAAACTGCTACTTTTCCAAAACATTCTAACGGATTTCCAAAAGACATCAGACAATCCACTTCAAGGTTTCCAACTACGCCTTCTTCAAATTCAAGTAGCTCTCAACATGCTTATGCTCTAGCGAGTAGTGAGCAATATTTAAATACTTTGGAACAAACAAGGCTTAGATTTTATAATTCTAATCCTATACCTGCTAGATTCACCAAAGCTAATTATTCTCAAGTTGAGTTAGGTTCTGGTGCACCTGTAGTTATGTTATGTCATCCTGATGATTCAGATTCACAAGAATCATCACCACAAACACCAAGATTTTTACCTTCTGAAAATTTTACAGGTTCAACTGATATTTATGATTTATATAATCAACAACAATATCCTTATGAAGATGAATTATTATCAGATGATGGTCAACAGTATTCCTATTATTATGATCAATCACAAGAATATATTCCTCCCTCAACTCCAACTAGCAATTTATATCAACAACGTTCTAACACAGCTCCAGTTACAAAAGATGAAAGACGTAAAAGGTAAATAAATAAATTTTAACAAAAATTAAAATTTTTTTTTAATTATACTAATTAATATATATATATTGTTTATTTAGTGTATTTGGTGGTCCAATGAAAGTTCACCCAGATACAATTGTTCCTGTCCGTCAACCTAAAGGACCTGAAATGACTAGAAATTTTGCTACTCGAATTCGTCGTAAAGCTGTCAACAAGATTCATGCTGCTACTGCTGAAAGAAGAAGTAAATCTGCTGCTGACAGGAGAAAATCTGCGATGTTTTAATAGCAATAATAGTGGTAACGATAATAATTAGAACCTTACATGGTTGAAATTAAAAAAAAAAATTATTTGGATAAAGATCTAGAAAGCAATGTAGGCCAATGAAAGAATAAATAAATTGTGATGATAATAATTAAATTTATCATCATTATTATTATGTAGTTTTATTATTAATAACCACATCTAAAAAAATTATTGATGAATTTTTTTATAGTTTATGAGACTTCTATTTGTAGACATTTTTTTTTGTTTTTGAAATCAAATTTATTTATATATATATATATATTTTTTGAGATGGCGAAATTATATTTTATTGATCTATTTCAATAAAAAAATTTAGTTCTCAATAACATGATGATGGATCATTTAATCTAATAATAACAAGTGCTTTACCTGTCTGTAATCGTTATAGTTTTATTATTGTGGGTTGAAAATTTTACTCTCCCGAGCCTGCAATTCTGTACGGGAAATATAGAAAATTGCAATGAACAAGAAAGCATCACAATTGCTTCCAAAAGCTTTGGTTACTTGGAAATATGCCCTTCATATGGCCGAAAAAATATTCTGAATTTATTAAATTAGAATTTTTTTTTTTGAAAGATTTAATGGACCTTCTTTAATATCAATCTAATGGATTCTTCACACAATCTTACTTTACTAAAAAAAAAACTGCCAGAAAAAGAAAATTTAATTCTAATTCTAAACTATTTAGGTCATTAGATTTATATCCATTGTTGAAACATCTTTAGAAAAAGTCAATGAGGTTGTGAATGTCTTGATAGTAAGAGCAGTAGTTTTATTATTAGGTTTTCACCTATCTGTAAACCACCACTAGAAGTTTGTTATCTTTTGATAATATAAATAATATAAATGAAGGGATGCTATGACTTAAAAGCACATAATTATTACTGGCAAATCTTTTGTTCACGAAATAATGAAATGAGGAGACCGACTTCAACTATTGGTAATGGCATATCTCGTTACGGCATCATTTTCTTGCCCGAAACCAACAAATATTAAATCTTTGATGTACACGATTTTTACTTAAAGAGTCGAAAATTATGAGAAATTCGAGAATGAAAAATTTGAAAGAATTAAAGTATCCGTGAAAACTTTGTGGAAAAAAGAGCTAGCTCTAAACATTGGCTTTTAGTTAATAGGATGGAACTTAACAAATGTTCAAATAATCATCTTTCGCACATTCTATCTTGATTATCCATTCATCCATTTGAGGGAATGTTTGGCATACTGTTGACTAACTCTGGGAACTTTTCTTTTAACATATGTTAACTTACATTTGCTTTGTTACTATGGATTTCACTAATAACTTGATATTAATATTAATAATGCCACTTCCGTTAAGTAGAAGTAGGATGGATATGTTTGCGGAAAGGAATACCTTTTATTTAAATGTTGGTTTATCTGTTGAGAGTTTATTAACGCCAAGTTGAAAGAAACTAAATGGGAAGAAGGCGGCAAAGAGGAACTCTGTATTATTGTTAAACGGTAGTCGGAGGCACGTGATTTATGCCAATTATAATTACCAATTTCTTTAATATTAATCTCAAAAAAAAAAAAGGTTTTTTTATATTCCACCAAAATTTATAAATTTAACATTGAGAAATTCTTCAATTCCATATTTTGAACCTATTATTATTTAAAAAACCCCGCTTTGTGAGATTTTTTAAAAAAAATTATTCTAAACATCTAAATATATTTTAACACAACTAACCTTCGCGCCCAAAGCCTGATTCCTTAACCTAATAAAGAAATAGTAATTTGAAGAAGAATAGTGATTTAATAATTTTAATAAATTAGTTCTTATTTTTCGAGCAAAAAAAAATTTTTACTAACCCCACCAAAAGGAGTTTCGCAAAAACCAATCTTTCCATCATTGACACCGACCATTCCAACCTCCAAAGCTTCCGCAACTCTCCAACATCTTCCAATATCCCTGCTATAAAAATAGGCAGCTAAACCATGGGTGGAATAATTAGCCATAGTAACTACTTCATCTTCATTTTCGAATTTATACAAGGCAGCTATCGGACCAAAAGTTTCTTCGGATGTTATAATCATATCCTTTGACATTCCTGTCAAGACAGTTGGATCAAAAAAATTCACTGCTTGTCTAGTACCACCAATCAATATTTCAGCACCTTTTGCCACAGAATCATCAACGTGTCTTTTAACTTTTTCAACCGCTTTTTTATTTATCAATGGACCATGAGTGGTGGTTGGATCAAACCCATTTCCAATTTTAAATTTACTGACTTTTTCAGAGAGTTTCGAGGCATATTCAGCATAGATTGACGATTGCACGTAGATACGATTTGGGGAAATACAAGTTTGACCTGATGCTCTAAATTTTGAGGCAATAGTACCTATATAAAACTTTAATCTTAATTAAACAATATCTTTTTTTTTTAAAAAAAAGAAAAATATAAAGCAAAAAACCTTCAACAGCTAAATCTATGTCAGCATCATCAAAAACAATTAATGGTGCATTTCCACCTAATTCCAATGAAATACTTTTTAATGTACTTGAACTTTGTTCCATCAAAAATTTACCGACAGCGGTCTGTATTTTAAAGATTCAATAATGATTATAAATATATAAAAATATCTTTACTTATTGAAAGAAGAAAAATAAAATAATATTATTACCGATCCAGTGAATGAAATTTTTCTAACGTCAGGATTAGTTGTTAATTCCATACCAACCTCACTAACATTTTCGTTGGTAGTTATAATATTGATAACGCCTTTAGGAATGCCTGCTCTTGAAGCTAAATCAGCCAAAGCCAAAGCAGAAAAAGGAGTTTCAGCAGCAGGTTTTATTACAGTGGTGCAACCTGCTGCCAAAGCAGCACTTATTTTACGAGTGATCATCGCATTTGGGAAATTCCAAGGAGTGATGATTCCAGCAATGCCAATCGGTTGCTTTTGTACCAAGAATCTTTGACCTTGGGATATTGATGGGATGATATCACCATAAATACGTCTTGACTCTTCAGCAAACCATTCGATAAAACTTTGTCCATATTTAATCTCCACCAAAGATTCATTGAATGGCTTACCATTTTCAAGAGTTAGTATTGTAGCAAGATCATTCATATTTTCTAATATTAAAGAACCCCATTTATTCAAAGCATCATGTTTTGTCTATTCATGAAATATATATAATAAATATCAATAAATTAAATCAAACCAATTCAAATAACACAATCAAATTTTAAATTATACTCTTGCGGGCTGTCTTGACCATTCATTTAATGCATCTTTAGCAGCCTTTATTGCATTTTTTGTTTCTTTAGCACCCATTTCAGGTACTTGTCCAATCTCATTTTCAGTAGCTGGATCTGAAAAAAAAACAAAACATTCTTATTAATTAATTAATATTTGTAGGTTGAATATATTTATATTATATTTATACTTGTACCTAATACAGAAAATTTTTTTTCTGATATTGAGTTAATCCATTCACCATTAATAAAAGCTTTACTTTTTAATAATGATTGATCCTTCAACTATAATTAATTAATTACAATTGAAATATATTCAACATTTAAACAATGTGGACATTTATTTAATCCTTTCTAACCTTTTGAATGTTAGTCTCTGTTACAAAAGATTTAAAAGATTTAATTTTATGAGAATTATATTTTAATAAAGAGCGCGTAAATAATGGTTTTAAAGACATTTTATTTATTTATTTAGAGTATGAAAGAAATCGTATTAAATCAGCGCGACGGGACCTTTTGGCATCAATATAAATGGGTAAATAATTATAGTGTGGCAATTGTGGCGTTTAGCACTTCATTTCGTACCACCTAAATTTAAACTTCCAGGTTGATAATTTGTGCGACTGCTTTTTTTCAATATATAAAAATTTTTTTTTAAAAATTATTATTAACTAGATCTTCTTAATTAATAATAGTTATTGGTTTTTTATTATTTACACTTTCTCATTAATTAAAAATTTTACTCTCTCACCTGCATAAATTATCAGTAAAACGTCAACGAACCATTTTACATAAAAAATAAGAATAAAAAATGGCTGACCACGCTGATGATTTGATTGATTATGAGGAGGAAGATGAAGTCATGCAATCTGAAACTATCCAATCTGAACAATCTGAAATCAATGGTCAGGAGGGGAATGATGATAAAAAAGATAAGAAGGGAAGTTATGTGGGTATTCACTCTACTGGATTCAGAGATTTTTTATTGAAACCGGAACTTTTGCGTGCTATTGTTGACTGCGGTTTTGAACATCCAAGTGAAGGTTAATATCATGCATACATACATAGATAGATAGATAGATACATCTATCCTTTAATATATATATATATATATTTAAAGTCTATATACAATATTCATGAGTAATAATAATTTTTCAACAATCTTTTAATAATAATAATCTAATAAATTTATATATAAATAATATACATACATACATATAAATAAATAAATATAGTTCAACAAGAATGTATCCCTCAATCAATTTTGGGAATGGATGTATTGTGTCAAGCTAAATCTGGTATGGGCAAAACAGCAGTATTTGTTCTTGCAACACTTCAACAAGTAGAACCTACACCAGGAGAAGTATCTGTTATTGTACTTTGTCATACTCGTGAATTAGCTTTTCAAATTAGGAGCGAGTATAGTAGGTTCAGCAAATATATGCCAGAAATCAAAACTGATGTCTTCTATGGAGGTATTCCAATCAGAGAGGACTATAAAAAATTTTCAAATAAAGATACCATTCCACATATTGTGGTAGGAACACCTGGAAGAGTGTTGGCATTGGTTAATGATGGTCATCTTAAAGTTGGTAGCGTTAAACATTTTGTGCTTGATGAATGTGATAAAATGTTGGATCAATTAGGTATTTAAATAATTTCTATTATTCAATATATAATTAACATATATATATATATATATGTATGTATGTATATGTATATATATTGTTATTATTATAAATATATAAAAATGATGAAAAGCCATAGCTATTAACCCAGCTCGTCTAAGGTTTTATTTAAACCTAATGAGATTAATATTATTCTGATTTATATCATATAATATATATATATATATAAAAGATATTATTTAATATTAATAGTAATCATTACATTATCGTCATTATTAATTTATGATTAATTAGATATGAGAAGAGACGTGCAGGCGATCTTTCGTAAAACACCTCATAGTAAACAAGTAATGATGTTTAGTGCCACTTTAAGTAAAGAAATTCGACCAGTATGTAAAAAGTTTATGCAAAATGTAAGGATAACTTTTTATATTTATATAATTTGGGAAGGTTTTTGAAGAAATTAAATTCTTTTTAACTTAAAAAAAATTTTTTTTTTAGCCGTTAGAAATTTATGTTGATGATGAAACCAAACTTACATTACATGGTCTTCAACAATATTACATTAAACTAACAGAGGCTGCTAAAAACCGGCAATTGAATGATCTTTTAGATACACTTGAATTCAATCAAGTATGTATCTTTGTTAAATCGGTTCAACGTGCCAATGAATTAAATAGACTTTTATGTGACTGCAATTTCCCGAGCATTTGTATCCATGGTTCCATGAAACAAGAAGAAAGGTAACAATTTATCGATTAATATTTATGAGAATGATTGTAAATTATAAATTATAATTGATTCAAAATATTGAAATAATAACAGGATTGCAAGATACAAATCTTTTAAAGATTTTCAAAAAAGGATCATGGTTGCTACAGATGTGTTTGGACGAGGAATTGACATCGAACGGGTCAATATAGTTATCAACTATGATATGCCTGATGGCCCTGACAGTTATCTGCATAGAGTAAGTAATAGAATGACTGGCTAATTAATTTTTTCTTTGTTATTAACATAATCAACACCACTATAATTTCATCTTTATTATCGTTATCGTCATCTCTGCTACTGCCGACAAAATCAATATACATTATGTATATAGGTTGGTCGTGCTGGACGTTTTGGTACCAAAGGAATTGCAATTACTTTTGTGGCTAATCAAGAGGATGCTGACACTTTATTCAAAGTTCAAGAAAGATTCGAGGTGAACATAACTGAAATGCCAGCTGAAGTTGAAATAAATGATTATAGTAAGTCCTATTTTATATGTTATATTATTATCATATTGTTATTAAATGAATTATAAATATGTTTCTAACCTCTAAATTTTCTCTTGATTTATTAACAATTTAGTGGCCTCATAATGTTAAAATATTAAAATCAAATTACATCAAACTACAAATTCATAATAAAGGTTCAATTTTTCTTATATTAATAATTCAGTAATTTATTTGTTTCTTTTTTTTTCTTATCTGCGAAAAATTAGAAGGGGGAGTTATCATTATTAATAATATTAGGAAGGTATATTTGATGTAATTTTTTTATTACAACAAAAAAAATTTTGATATTACTTTTCTTATTATTCATATTATTATTTTTTTTTATATTTTATTATTATTTTATAGTTTTGGATTAATTAATGAGGGTCATTAAAAAATAATTTATAGATTATATTTTATTTTTTTCATTTTCATTTTTGTTGTATATATTCATACTGTGTTGAATTTATAAAGGCAGACTCTCTCTGTCTGTAGAGAATGATGATGATGATCGGGCCCAGAAATATCATAACTGTTCAGTGATGGTCTTTATTTTAAATATATAAAAATAAATAAGCATATAACGGTGCATCTTTAATATACAGCAGTACCTTTGAAATTGACTTTTTTTAAGGAATAATTATAAATGAAGCAAATATTGAATATTGCTTATTTGGCTACTCCAATGTTTTTTCTTTTTATATTTTTATAACATGAAAACTTTTGGAGTTAACGGTCATTTTAAGGAAAAATAATTTTCCAATGTATATATAATTGAATATTGAACGTGAGACGTCAAATATTATAAAAAAATGTATCATCGAATTTTAGAATTTTATTCAGGAATTGGTGGAATGGTGATTTTAAAAAGTTATTATATTATCGTAATAATGAATATATATTAATTTTTAAAAAATTGCATATTACTTCTATTTAGCATTACGCATTCAGTTTGTCAAACAATACTGGGGAAGTTATAGCAGCTTTTGATATAAATACAACAGCAAATTTGATTTATAAATATAATCTTGAAAACAAAGATAATAATGATGATGATAACAACAGTAATAAATCAAAAAAAAAAAAGTCAATAGTTCATCAGGTATTTGACATTTATTTTTATAAAAAAAAAATTTTTTTAGTTTTTGATTAATAAATAAATAAAATTGTTAAATATTAAGTAGAGAAATATTGAGAATATACCTTTATCATATTATGATTCATTGGATGCTGATGTATGGTTAATGTCACCGCCATGTCAACCATACACACGTATTGGGTTAAATCAAGGATCTAAAGATGTTAGATCTAAATCTTTTTTACATCTAATCAATCTATTATCGATCGTGAAGAAACCTCCTAATTATCTTTTAATTGAAAACGTCAAAGGATTTGAGGTAATATTAATAGAGAGTATACATGTGTATATGCATTTACATACTCTTATTTGTTTATTTATTAGGAATCAGATACAAGGATCGCACTTTTAGCGCAACTGAAAAATTGTGATTATAATTATCAAGAGTTTTTAATTACTCCATTACAATTAGGTATTCCTAATTCAAGATTAAGATATTATTTGTTGGTTGGTTGGTTATTATAATTAATATACACATATATTTATATATATAGTTATACTAATAACAATATAATATTTAAAATAAAATAAAAATATTTTCTAATTGATTCAGGCAAAGAAAATTCCATTGAAATTTAAATATTCAAATCAATTGCAAGAAACACTTGATTATATACCTTGCTCGCCATACGATAAATCATTTAAAGATTCTAGAAATATTGATTCTATCAATCTTCCTAATAATATAGAAATTTCACAAATCAAAGAATTCCTGCAAGATAATGTTGATAATGAAAAGTATTCTATTTCTGACAAGGTAATAATTAATTATAATATATGATATGACACGATATGATATGATAATATTTATTCCTGATTATATTTATATATTGATTTTTAATAATTTAGAATTTAATAAAATATGGAAAATTATTTGGTAAATTTTGAATTTTTTAATATTAGCCTAAATACATCTTTTTATTCATCTAATATTTTTATCCATTAGATATTGTCAACCCATATTCAAGAAGAAGCTGTTGTTTCACAAAAGGTGATAAATTATATAGGTGATTATTTATTATTAGAAGAAGAATAAATATTAATTTTTAAAAAAACATTATATGAATACTTTAGGATATTATCATTACGTAGAAGCGACTGGTTCAATATTACAAATGGATGATGATACAAATGTATGTAATTTATCGAAAAAAAAACATATATTCCATTTTGCTAAAAAATTTTAATATTCAATATATGTGTATATGTATAAAGTCATCGTCGATTTTCAAAACAACGGAAGAAAAAACTTTATCAACGAATAATTATTATAATGCAAATCACCTTTCTTCTTCCACTCAGATAAATCTTCGTTACTTTACCGAATATGAAATTTCTAGAATAATGGGATTTCCAAATTCATTTCGATTTCCAGATAATGTTACATTAAAACAACGTTATAGAGTGTTGGGAAATAGCATTAATGTTAAAGTTGTATCAGAGTTAATCAAATATTTGTTTTTAGAATAACAGACTGATTTATAGATTATTATAGAAATAATGCTTGTTTCTTTGATTCATTGATTATATATATAATATTTTATGTGAAAATAAATATAAAATAAATATAAAATAAATAATGTATACAAATTTTTATGATGATTTCTATGATCTATATAAATATATATATAAATTATTGATAATAAAATGTGATATATATTTATGTATGTGTATGTAAATATGTAGTGTATTTTTTTTTTAAATATGATTTCCTAAATGAATTATTTTCAAACTTTAAAGTTTCTTTTTTCTTTTTGTAGAAAGTAAAAATTAATTTAAAAATGAATAAATAAATAAATATATATATAAACACATGTATACACACAAAAGTTATAAAATTTAATAATAATATTAACTACAATAAAGATTTCCTCTTGGATTAAAAAAAATTTTTTTTGACTTTGAAAACTTTTAGCAGTTCTTTTCAATTTTAAAAGAATGAAATAAATGATAAATAAATATGAAATAAATATCTATAATAACATTATTTTTAAATATTTTATAATCTGTGAAAATGTCCATGATCATTTTTGTCCACCATTTTATTATTATTATTATTTGGTTGATTGATTATTTTTTTTTTTCAACAAGTTTGAAGAGACAATATGGATCTCACATCTTCTGTGAATCTTAACGCATCTAAGAATGGCAACAAATCTAATAATGCTTCATCATGTTGATCGTCAATCCACCCTTCAATTGGTATTCCATTTTCTTTTTTTTAAAAAAAAAATTTAAATATATAAAAATAAAAGAATAAATTATTATTATTATTACTATTATTATTATTATTATTATTATTATTATTATTATTATTATTACTATTATTATTATTATTACTATTTCATCATCATTGTCATTATCATTATCATTATAAGATGATATATACCTTGATGCATTGCATAAGATATAGGTGAATTATCAATCAGACAAACTTTTGAAAGATCGGGTTCGACAATCGTTAAATCTTTAATATAAGCTCCATGATGATTGAGGCATGACTAAAAATCAATTAATTAAAATTAAATATACATATGAATATTATAATAATATTATAATTAAATAAATTTATTCATTCATACTTGACGAAAATATCGATCCGATATTAAGTCTTTATTAGGATCTAACCAATCGATAACTGGATCAGCATATTCAGGCATAGAAGCTGTGAAAATAACAACTTTATACCATTCACTAACCTATAAAAATGTCAAAATAAAATTATAAAATAAAATTATAATACGTATACACATATATGCATATATATAAATTAATTAATTAATTAATTATTAACATGATATATATCCCTTCAAAGGAAAAAAATTAAAGGAAAAAATCTATACTTTTTTCAAAAAATAATCCACATATGGCCTTTTATAAACGTAATATAAACAAGCATGATTATCTACCATGACTTCAATCATGTGTGTATCTGATCTTGAACCCCTTGATGTAGAATGTATTAACGTTTCATCCAAATCTAGTATAAGTGTTTTTGATCTCATGAAATGTGAAAATGATGGTGTAGATGTTTAATGTAAGAACAAAATATTAATTTAGTGCAACGTCTTCATATAAACTTAGTATTTTGTTTAAAAAGGAAATTTTAGGTATTACGAAAATGATTGCGTATATATATAGTTGACTTCTTGATGTTAATATTAATTTTAAACATAAACATCAATATTAACATTAAGTTCTTTCTGCCAAAAATTTTTTCAAATGTACAGAACTTTAAAAAAATCTATTAAGACCGTTATTTTTACTAGCTATTTTGGGAATCTGAATAAAAATAATGTCTCTATTTCGTGTTACTAAACAAATAATTTTCATCGCAACAGCACGGATGAGTAAATAAAAAAAATTCTTATAAAAGAAACAAAATCTTTCGGGATGAAAAGAAATAAAGCCATTCAATGACGAAAGGATGAAAATATATATATATTACTGGGACTAATTTTTTTGTCGATATATCTTTAGCCAAATATTAAATTGGAAATTCTAGGTAATATATAAATCTTGGTATTTCGCATATAAGAAGAAAGAGAGATCTCAGATAGGTGTTACAATAAAGATATTGTGTATGATTTATGTAATTGCTAAAAAAAATCTCTAATAAAGCTTTTTGTGAATTTCAAGTGGAGGCGTCTACATTTTGTATAAGCCAGTAAACTAAATATTTTTTTGATACATAGTGAATATTTTTTCATTATCTTACCTTTTACTACTATAAATAATGTAAATCAGTGTATTACATTGAAGTAGGTCAAGATAACTTGAGTTTAGAAGACGGACGTGGGCGGTTCAACAGAATTGATCAAGAAGGGACAATTTTAGAAGAGAAGCTGTGTGTGAGATTTGAGTATTATATAGACCTTCCAGATCAGTAAGTAGAATTTTTTGGAATTGATCTAGAAGCAACTATGTGTAAGTACTGGAATGGTAAAATAAAAATTAAAAGAAAATCAAGAAAAGATTAAGTGATATATCTTTTTTTCTGGCAGTTATGAAACGGTGTAATTTATTGATTCGTTTAGATTAATAATATTAATTATGTATATAATAAATAATTAGCTCATTATTTCAATTATATGAAATGAAATAACAAAATTAACCATTCACAACAATGTTTGTTTGGTTTATTATTAATTTTATTTGAGGTCGTCGGTAAAGATGGTTGTTGTTTAAATATTTTTAGAAGGCTTTCAATTTTTGATCGACACCATAATCACAGTGCAACCAAAAATATTTAATATTTTCCTGGTTTAGGCACATTAAAAGATTTCGAATTGAATTTCAACATACATATATGCATGCATACATACAATTATGACAAACAACTATTTATTATATTAAACTCTAATCAGAAATCATTGCGTAAATTAAAGAAATGAATGAATGAATGAATGAATGACATTAAGATTTTAATGCATATTTTATTATTTTATTTATATAAATTTTAAATTCCTTAAGATGAATCATCGACTTCTTTTTTTCTCCTGACGCTAAAAAAAATTTCAAATTGTCAAATATCAAATTAATACAATTAATAATAAAACCAATAATAATTTTCAAAAAAAAAAAATTATCACCTTCTTCTTGTTCTTATTGGAGCTGCAGAAGAACTTGGAGTTGGCTCATAATCATCGTCATCTACATTTCTATTAATTAAATGCGTAAAATTGATTTTAATTCAATTAATTAATCAAATAATTAATATTATTAAGAGATAATAACAATGATATAATAAAAACAGTAAGTTTTCTTATTTGAAAGAATAAGGGTACATTACCTCCTCCTTCCTCTTCTTTTTCTTGGTTGTGATTGTGGTGACTTTGATGCATCAGGTTCATCACCACTTACTAACGCATTTTCAACAATATCATCATCATAATTATTAATATTATTACTATTTTCACCAACAACTGTCGAAGATGTTGAAGCTTCTGCTTCGAAGGAGTCCACAGGATCTGGTATATTGGCAACAAGCTCTTTCAAGAAATCAAATTGTTCTGTAACCATGATTGTTTTCTTTCTGTTTTAGAAAAAATAAATATCAAGTTATTTTAGGCGATATAGGTTTGTTAATTAATTATAAAAAAAATTGAATATATATATATATGTATGCATAACTTTGGATTACTTACAAATGAGAAACCGACATTCTTTTTGCATTTCTAGCTTTTGTTTCTCGACATGCTTGATCAATCAACGATTGCATAAATAATTCCAAAGCTTTCGCTGTTAACAAAATTATATTATTTGCGATATAAAATAAAAAAAAAAAGATAGGGAGAGAAAAATTTTTTTTCGTTTAGTTAAACTAAGACTGACTTAAATACAAACTAACCAAACCCTCAAAACTCACGTGCCGTAACCAAGAATTGACGTAGTAGATCTCCTTCAACTCACAAATCAATACTGGAGTTGCTTGAGCAACTTTGCCTACATCCTCATCCATTTGCATTATCTTCTTAATTCGTGCCTTTATATTTATAAAAAAAATTAGAAGAAAATTATAAATATATTGTTGTTATTTGTTTATAATATATTAATATGTAATATATTTTAAATCAATTTAGAAAATTTAGAAATGTTAGGGGGGAATACATACTACTGGAAATTTGGTTTTATACTTTTTCCTCATCATAAGTTTTGACGCTTTTCAAAAGAATTTGACCGATAATAAAAGAAGCTCTTTAAATTATTTGTTGATATTTGCTCTTTATAAGTAAAGAATTTTGTTCAAGATCGAAATATAATCGCAACTAAAATTTTCAGGAATAAATATGGGTTATGTATGAAAGAGAGTGTGTGTTAATATTAATAACAACAGATAAGTGAAACAAGATAAACTGTAACACGATATCCTTCCTAATTTGAAGAATTGAACACCATTAATAAGAGAGCCCTGGAAATTCTTCCTAACAAATTAGGGGACCTTGCGAATCGTTTACTTTTATATATAATAGGAATTTTCTAAAGAATTTTCCAAGGCTTATTATTATTTCCTTTTGTCGCCAAGGATGCGTGTGCGACATGCCAATTTTTTAATTATTCTATTGGCCCAATTCTTGATCGTTAGACAGTTGGCTTAGTTCGCCGCCCTTCTATTTTTTTTTTCCAGAGAAGCCCCTCCCATTGTTATTTACTTTCCCTACTTTTTGTTAATCTTGGGCTCAGCATTAGAAATTAATAACAAAGTACCTAGAACTTGTTTATTTTATTATTGTTGTCATTGTTACTATATACCTTGCCTACGTCTTTTAAACAACTACTTTGAAGTTTCTTAGCAATAAATCTTACTGTCACGTATTCTGAACTTTTCAATTTTTCAATCTCTACCATTTTCTTTGTCAAATGAATCAATTTTTCTCGTAAGAGTTCAACTATAATTCTCAACTAGTGTTATAATGTCAATATAGTATAAGGCTTGGTATTTATATTTCAATGTTTTGTTTCATATATGTATATAATTAAATAATATGTCTTACATAACTTTAATATATATGTGTAGACTTCATTCTTCGAGGGAAATAGTAAGTTTCTATTGCTCAATTATTCCAAATTTCTTTAGTTTGTACTCCTCAGGCGAATAATATACTGTAGCTTTGAAATTACTTTCGATTCAAAATCATTTTATTCAATAATTCAATACTCCAATCCCAACAAAAAATCATGCGATTCACACTCTCTATAACGGACATTGGGATTATAGATTATTATTATTATTAGAAAAAGCATCAGTTATAGAGAGGAGCCGGTATATAAAAATCATTGATCATTACATGTACGAAGTCACGTGCAATTTTAATATGTGTTTATTCATTAAATCCTATTTTTTTGACCAAGTTGTTGCTAATTATTTGTTTGTTGGAATCGAAGTTGTCTGCATTGCTAAATCAACCTCTCTTTTTGCTAAAGCAGTTAAAGATTTTCTCTTATTTAATAACACTATGAAACAAATAAATTAATTTAGAACTTGGATAAGGTGGATTTAAATCAAGAAATTCAATTTATACATTTTATATACGTTAGTACATTAGATCGTCGTTATTTGTTATTATTAAGATTCAAATAAGCATAATTTGTAGAGGCTGCATATTTTTTTATTTATATATTAATATAGTAATAGGTCATAATGAAATGGCTTTCAGATGCAATCCGGTATACGTCATACAAAATTTAATTAATAATAATAATATCCGTCATAAAGATTTCAAATAGTAAAAAAATCGAGACAAAATTTTAATCTGATAACATCCCTGGTTTTAAGAATATTTTATCCGCATCTTTTAAAATCAATAATTTTGTTTATCAAGTCAAACCAAGTACAGGAGTCCTAAACCCGCTTATGTAACTAAAACAGTAATCATGAATTAGGATTAAAAAATAATTAATAATTATGGCTTAACTTTGGGGCCACTAATCGAAAGCAAATTGGTGCTTGTCAATTAATTAGTCTACGAATTTACCTTGGTTTTTGCCTCTTTCTTGTACCTAGAAAGCTTTGGCGAATGTGTAAGCACGCTGGACTGTAAAGGGTAACTGTAAATAAATAAGCAAAAATGGTCCTTTTACAATCTTCAAAGGCTTCCATAAAGTTCCTTTTATTCACTGATACAAAATCACCATCAAATGTGATTTTTTATATAAATACTTAAATATTTATATATACAAAATAAAATTTTTCTCTAAACATCACAGTTCACTTACTCTATAACAGATATTGATATATAACGGATCTTGCTCTATAACGAGTAGATTCTCCCTACAATGGGCATGTTTTCCTAAGCCAAATGATCTGCTCTATGAAAAATTCTTACAGAAAGACAGTGCATGCACTCTTACTGTGTATTTCCGGAATTGCCATAAGTATTCTTCCAGCGAAAAAGTACGGGATGAGTACGGAATACATACGAACCACACATGAAATACACACGGGATTTATGGAATACGAACGGAAACCATACCAATACTAATACTAATACTAATACTAATTATTAATATGGAAATTTACATTTTCCGTAAATCGTATAATAATATTATTATTAATATAGTAATAGTATTTTTTTTGTCTTTAAATACACATTCCGTGATTTTTGCGGCATTCCACCGTTTGAATACATTAATATTTTCGTCAGAAACTGGTGTTATTGTCTTATCTAGGGATGGGCAGATCAGTACTATACGTATAGTGCGTATAGTTAAATAACCAGAAGCCTGTCCTATTAAAGCTGTATTGACTTCAAAGAAAGGTTCATCAAAGCCTTCTATGCCATTTATTGGTGTTGAATGGAATCGGTGTAATACAAATGTGTCCAGAGTCACATTTCCATATTTCAAACCAAAAATTTAATGAGTCAAACTCATCATCTTTTCTCCAATACATGAGGATGAATGATTTCCTAGCACTACTAAGTGTGGATTTTTGCTGTCGTATTGTCCGGACTATCTCTAATAGTATAATTTCTTAAGTCCTAAGTCATTATTTGGAAATCATTCTCGAAATCATTCTCTGATAATTAAAAATCAAAGTTTGGTGTAGATGTTGGTCTTCCTAGTTAAGAGGAAGATAAATCACCATCAACGCTTGAGTTAACATTACAAATTGAAGCTGACTACCATCTGACATTTCAATGGAGAATCTTAAATGAGCGAGTAAATATAAATTTATTATTTTTAATTAATTATATTCTCCCATTTGACAAAATCATTTCTTGCTCATAAAAAACATATGACATCGTCAATGACGCATTTTTGACATTTTACGTTAGTAATTGTCAATTAGTCATTCTATTTTATTTTATTTTATTGGACAAAAAAAATCATGTAAAAGTCATGTTATTTGTAATACTTTGTTTCCATTCGCAGTTAAACAAATCCTTTCCAAGCTAGTTTGATGATGATTATGATGATGATGTAGAAGTTGAGGTTGGAATTGTTCGTTCATTAATGATTGTTGTTGTTTTGATGCAACTGTTCTTTCCCTGATTTTTAAAATTCCTGGGCAAACTATTATTAAACAACGAAGCAATCATACAGTTTACTATGCAAAAAAAAAAATACAATTCACAAAGTAAAATACTAAATTTCTCTCCTCACAGTCCCCCTGGTCAAATGAAAATTACTTGTTTGTAAAAAAACTAATTTTTCGTTGTTACCTTGATCAAAATTATCTTAAACAATTTAATAAATAAACAAAATAATTGATTTTATTTTTCCATCATTATGAAAAGAATTAATTTAATTAATTTGATTTAATTCCAATCCAACTTTATGAACTGTTTCTAAAAATATTTTGGTTGATTCAGGATCAACAGTGGGCAAAATACCATGACCAAGATTCACAATGTATTTATGATTAGTACCAAATTTTTTCAACATCTTTTCAACAGTGGATTTAATTGCTTCAACATCGCCATATAATACATTTGGATCCATATTGCCTTGTAGTGTCACTTTACCTTTGGTAATTTCCTTAGCATAGATTGGATCAATTGTCCAATCTAAAGATATAACATCATATCCGATTTCTGATAATGATTCTAATGCATACCATGATCCTTTACAAAATATTATCATTGGTACAGGAACTAGTCCTTCTGTCTTTAATTGTGATTTAACTTTATTTGATATTTGAGTAAGATATGGTAATGAGAAACTGTTAAAATCATTTGGTGATAATTCTCCTCCCCAAGATTCAAATATTTGAACCATCTGTAAATAAATAAATAAATAAATAAAGTGAGTTTAAATATGAAAGCGTATTTATTTAAATGCATGTAATTATAATAATATAATTAATGTTTTCCTTCCTCCAAAAAAAATACTTCTTACTTGTGCACCAGCTTTGATTTGTCCAATTAAAAAATCAATAGCAACATCAGTAATTTTTTGTAATAATCTTTTACTCTCATTGGGGTATTTAAACAACCAAGTTTTAGCTTTAGATAAAGTATTACTTCCACCACCTTCTATCATATAAGCCATCAAAGTCCATGGTGCACCAATAAATCCTAATAAAGGTACTCTACCATTTAATTCTTTTCTTGTCATTGTGATGGCATCAAAAACATATCCAAGCTCTCTTTTTACATCGATCACATCTTTTAGCTTTGTATCTATATCTTCAGGTAATACCAATGGATCGGGGAAATTGGGTCCTTTACCAGGTAACATTTCAACTACTAGTCCTAAAGCTTGTGGTATTACCAATATATCTGAAAAAATTATTGCTGCGTCCAATAATCCATCATATCTATTAATTGGTTGTAATGTAACCTCTGTTGCCAATTCTGGTGTACGACAAATTGTGAAAAAATCATATTTTTCACGCATAGATCTAAATTCTAGATTTTTTTTATGTTAAAACAAAAAAATTTTTTATTAAATGAGATCATCTAATTATTATTATTTGGTTTATACCAGGTAAATATCTTCCAGCTTGCCTCATAATCCAAACTGGAGCACGTTCAGTTTTTTCACCTGATCAAAAAAATCATAATTAACTATTAAATTTCTTATCAATCAATATAATCATAATAATTTAGTAATTTACTTACCACGTGCTGCGCGAAGAATCAAATCATTTTTTAATTCTGGAAATTTTATTATATTGGACATTGGGAGTTTTTTCTGAAAGGAAATATAATTTTTTTAATCTATGGTTGTTACACTAATTAAAAAAAAAATCTTAAAATTCAATAACTATATTTGAGTTTGCGAAGCATATCTATGATTTGCTGGCGCACAAGAAATTGATTGGTTAATTTTATTATTACGCGATCATTACTAGTAAATTTTAACGTCATTATTATATTTCTATACATCTAATTTATCAAAACACTAATTCAAACTTTCTGTTATTGTTGTAGTGACAAAAAGGTTTAAGTGAACATTGGTATTACCTAAGGGTATGGGGGACAACTCAATGTAATATAGATTTGTCAATTTCAAAATTTTCACCCTATAGTGTTTATTAGTAAATAAAAATAAAACGTGAAACACGTACATATTGTACACCAAGAATTCACAAATTAACCCTAGTTAAAATTTTCATACTTGTAAGAAAAAACCTTCAGCTTTCTTTTGATATAAATTTTTTCAAAGTATCTTCCTAAAGCTTCAAAAAAATACCATCGGTTGTAAAAAATATTTTTTCTTTGTGTTTTCAACATTACACTTATTATTTACAAGCTTTTATATATGTATATACAACTTTAAACAGTATAAACTTGTTTTGATCTCGGGAATTTGGATTTCTTTATTAATATTAATAAAAAATAATGAATAAAAAATAAAAATATTGTTTTTAAATTGCAACATTGGTTTAGGATGGTCAAACATCCAACGTAGTTGGATATGAATCCTTTATAAAATGTATGTATACACAAGTCATAATAAATAGCTTTGCATTGGGTGGTAATTAATAATCGATCAATATGAAGCAGAATGCACTTCAAAAATAAATGCTACGCATATGTT
>CAJVPN010000788.1:0-21285 GCA_910592215.1 Entrophospora candida
GCGCAACCTTTGCAATAAATATAGAAAGATAATTGTTAATCGTGATGTAATATTTAGCGCATCACATGACTCCCGTATTAAGTTCGTTCTAATTGGTCAATATTAACGGTCAATTGATTGGTCCACGATTTACAATCTCACAATATTAATGTCAAATTAATATTAAAATTTTGAATAGAAATTGGTAGATGATAATTATGAAGCAACCATTGCATAACAACACCATCAAGAGATACAAGATGGGTTGTCGAAGTTAAAAGTCATACATATCATTGAAAAAATAAACATCATATTGCTTGATTTTTTTTTTCCAAACCTTCTTTAGAATTTAAACCTGTTTTTTTGTTTTACTGGTTTCTTTCACTCTAGCATATATTTATTTATCTGCACATGATTTTTTTTTTAATTTCTAAGACAACCATAAGGACAAGGATAAGATCAGTTTGTTATTTATTAAATGATGATGTGCAAGAAGTTTTTTAGCATTCCTAATCATATGCTCAGGGCTGTTATCTTGTTGAAAGATCCAATGGTTTTCCATGACATTGTTTTCATTTCCAATAGATTTTCAGTAAAAATCTTTCAGTATAAAGCATCACCCATAATATCAATAAAAAGAAAAAACCAATTAGACTTTTTACAGAAAAGGCACCCCAGGCATGAATTTTGTATGGATGTTTCACCATATCCTTGTGTAAAGGTGACTACCAGGTTTATAAAATACTTTTTAAGTATTTCTAAATATTTCTAATGTAGTTTCATCAGAAAAATGACTTCGTTACAATTTTGTCTTCTGTATTTTATGGAAAATTCTATACAACATTTTTTGTTTGTGTTGATTGATAATAATAAGAAGAGGCTCAGACTGTGTAATGATATTACTCATCAAGTACAACATTTGGTGCAGCATCTACAATATTTAAATGTAACATTTGATGAAAGGAATTTTGAGTTGTGGAGGTTAGTGAGATGGGTTGGGAAGAGATTGTATTGTCAGAAGAGATAGATTTTGTATCCACAATTTCCATAGATGTATTAATAGCGAGTTTAGGAGTTGAATGGGGGGAGAAAATTCAGTTGGCTTATTGAATGAACAATTCAAATTACAGATAAAAGATTTACTGTCTTTATGAGCAAAGATTCGCCAAAAAAATGATTAGCATTATTATGTTCATTTGTTAATGTATAAACAAATGTTTGATTGCAGTTAATACAGGTGATCAATTAGTAGTCTTCTTGAGGGCAGACTGAACCAGAAGGAGAAGAGGATCTGCCAATTTTCTTTTTTTTTCTGGAGCAGGAGTAGGTGGATTTTGACCAGTTTTGGCTTTATTACAATTTCTTTTATTTTCCATCTTAACTAAGATTAATAACTATTGTATGGAAAAAAAATATGTTTTTTGATTTGGTTGTTTTACTTAAACAATAATTCTTCCCTTTGAAATTTTTGTTTAAATGAAATTTTTGTTTAAATGAAATTTTTTCTGGTTTATTTATTTATTTATTATTATTTATTTATTTTCTGTAATCTATAAATTACAGTCTAAAGAAAAAGTTTTATTTGTAATTTTATTAAAAAAAAAGTAAATTAAGAACAATAAAATGTGGCACAACTTAATAAAAAGACCATGGAGAAGTGAAGCAGAATTGATCTTATATTTTCGACGCTTTATTATCATTATATCATTATTGACATTGGTAGGTTCATTTACCATGTTAACCATAAAGATGGTCAATGAACAGCCTGTTATCAGTACCACTTTTAAACCAAAGGATAATCCACAGGCTCCAGGTAAAAAAATATTTTTTGGTATTAGTATTACAAAAGACAGGCAACACATTTTCTAATACCAAAAATACCAAAACTACAAATTGATGCAGCTGTCCATTTGGGTTTTGGTGTAGACTTCAAAATGTCTTTCATGTTATATTACAATACCAATGGAAGTAAGCAGAGTTTTTTTGTCGAAATAATTTATTGATTTCCTCCTTTGCTTCCTTTCTTTTGCTGTTTAGATAACTTATTAATTGTTTTATTCTTATTTCATATTATCTATGAATATTAATTAATATATGACTCAAAATATTCAAAAGCAAAAATAGACAAATGTGATCAATACATTACCCAAACTAAAAAGACTGATGATGTCAATTTTCCTTTCATTGGCTCATTCTCACCAAATGGTAACTTAAATTTGTCCAAATGTGATGATGATGAAAAAGGGCTACCAAGATTTATTTTTATTTACATGAGTATCATAGATCTGACTACTATTGTCCTGAACAAGACCTCCCAGAAAACTACAGTTAGAATGACTGCATATGATTCAAGTAAGTTTTTCATAAAGTTAATGGATAATCTTTTTTATATTTATATAATAATATGGCAGTGGATATATAGAAAATGAACAGGACAATGCTCAAAGTAGAGAATCTTCTGATACATTCATTGGTAAGAAAAAGCAAATTTGATAATACCATTTATCAAAAGTTTGATCATTATTTAACTAAAACTGTGCATTTTACAAATTTAATTTTTTACCTGTGATTTGTAGCATCACTTTTCAGCATGAATAAGTATGCTTTATTGAAAAACTATGTATGTATTACTGAGATCATATTTTAGAAAGAGGATGAATTTCCAAGTTGTTAAAAAATTATTATTAAAAAATCAATAGGTATACAGGCTGGGATTCTTAAGAAAGATCAGAAATACACAGATTAAAACGGTTTTTGCTTATATTGGATTCTCATCATCCTGCAATCAACAATATTACATTGAATCAAATATATGTAAGAATATTTGTTTCAAAAGTCATAATGTGTTATTGATTAATACCACAGAGGCTATTCCTATAAACTCACCCAGTATGTATTATGTGACTGTAAGAATTGGCCCACATGACTTCTACGAAATCATAGAACAAGGACAGAGGTAAAAATCATCTATAATTTGATTTTATGATTTAAAACAATCAATTATTACACCTTGAGTTGAATCCATTTTGCTAATGTTTTATTAACACAATTTTACAAATAATAATAATAGAACCACTAGTGTGAGCAATAACAATAATATTTCTGAAGTTTCATCATTTTTTTTATTTTTTTGAAAATAATATAGTCCATCATTTGGATACTTAGATGATGAACATACTGGGAACTATTGCTGTCTATTATAGTTCCATTGTGTTTGTATATGTATTTTTATTCGGCAAGTTGACTTTTTTTGGGTTAAATTATATATATACTATAATTTTCTCATTTTTATTTCAAAAACTTTTAGGGGTCAATTCAATGAAACCCTGGGGTATTATACGTAATGGATGTTGTGGCATCAGAAGATTCAAAGAGCACACTGAAATAAAACTCTCGAAATTTGTGAATTTGCCTAGCACAAATGCTGATTCAGTAAGAATCTCACAAGCAGTCAGAGATTTGGAAGGATTTAGGCATTTTCTTGAGAGTAATGTAATTGACACTTCCATGTTAGAAGCCCTTAGAAGTCAGCAACAACAAATTCGAGAGCAACAACTGCAACAGGTAGAGATTTAAAGCCAACAAAATAATGGATGAATTCTTTATTATGTATACTATTTATGAATGTTATTATTATTAAATTTATTAAATATTTATTATTTCTTTGATTCAATAATTATATAATTGTCATCTTATTATGTGTTTGCATAATCACAATTGTATTCTTAAATATCAGACCTGATATAATTTGACTAATAACCATGAATAGCTAGATTACTTTTATTCAAAGCGCAAAACTTTGCCTTACAAACTGAAAATGCTGGTTCTGGTTCATTGAGAACATTGGTTCAGAATCATGTGCTCTGCCCCTATTGCGTGTTATAATGAAAAAATTATTTTTGAAATAATTAATTTTTTATATTTTAAATCTTTTGAGCTGAATTCATTATATGAACTGAACAAAGTATATTGATTATTGTTCCAAATAATGCATAATGCACCAAATTACTGCATTCTCTCTTGGTTAGCATTTGAAAATAATCTCAGATTGCATTGAATTTGCCAACAAGGTTATTTGATTTGTTGATGCATAAATAATAATTTTATCAGAAAAAAAACACAAAGAAATTCATAAAAATAAAAGATTAACACAAATAATGGTAACAATAATAGTTTGATTGAGAGAATATCCAATTTTTCTAAAATCAAAAGTCATGAAACTGATGGTAGAAGTAGTAGCAGTAGTGATGATAGTGGTGAATCACAGCAAGTACACAAGTCACATCCAATGCATATCATACAATTAAAATATTAGATGATGAAATTGCTACATTGAAAAGCTTGAAAAGTTATTTGAGTAACTATAGTTTACTAAATGATCTTGATTTTAACCCTTTCTTCCAAATGTTAATTTTGGTTAATTTTCATTACTAATCGGAAGTCATTGTACATTATAAACATTAACTTCCAGTAATATAAAAATATTGATGATTTGTTGGTTGATGAATTGGGAAATTGTTTTGCTATTAAACTGAGGTTTTATGTTGTGACAGTTTTATTAATTTATTTATAACCCATTGAATTTATGTCATGTGCATGAAAAAATTTAATGTTTCAAGCCTTTACTGTATCTTGAGTAACAAAATTCGATTGTCTTATTTATTATTTAACTTGTATTTGAGCACCGAGCTATAAATTGATATAAATTTGCTTGTATACAAAGTTTTCACAATTTTATCGCATATAATTTATATTGTATTTTAGACAATAAAAATTATATTTGCGCGAATTGGCAAAACCTAGACTTTCATATTAATTATTTTAAGACTTATTGTATAACAAGTATTGATAATCCAAATTGCAGTTTAACTGGAGTTTGAACTAAGAATGGTTGATGAAATTTGATGAAATTTGATGAAATTTGACGAAGTCATCAATCCAAATACTTGCGATACTTTGCTGATCACTAAATAATAAATTTTAGTGACGTGACGGACGATTGATTCCTATACATATATTGATTGTTTTTATATAGTGCAAACATTTCAGCAAGGATAATGATGGGAAAATTGCTGGTAATATGTTATTACCATAGCAGCCGATTTGTTTTTTGGGCCCTTCTTTCAAACTCTACACACATGTAAACTCGCTAGGTCAGTCATTTATTTATTTTAAACGTTGATTGTTGATCCGACTTAATGTATATCTTATTGTGTGTATGTAACTGGTTAGTAGAGTGATAGTTAACCCTAAAAATTTATTTGCTCTGCCAAAAAAAAAACTATTTACTATTCAATAGTCCATCAAACCAACGGCACTACCTCAAAACTAATGGATTATTGCTAGTATAAGGTATGATCATACTAATACTAAAATATTTGCATGGGGTGGCTTTTCTATAAAGGGTAAGACCAGCCTCTTTTGTTTCACAAATATTACGAACTCAGAATTTGATGTTGAAATTCTAGAAAACCATATTACTGAGATTTGAGAACTAATGGAGAGGCATTGGCGGCTTCAACAGGATAATGACCCTAAATACACTAGCTGTCTTTCACAATCATTAATTAGTGAAAATGTCCCCAACATTATTGACTGCCCAGCAAACAGTTCTGACTTAAATCCTATTGAGAATCTCTCGAATATTGTTAAGGGAAACTTTGAAAAGAGAATGCCAAAAAATCAGCAGGATTTAAGTCGTTTTATGGTTGAATAATGGAATGCCATTCCAAAAAACATGTTAATCAATTTAGTAAAATCGATGAAACAAAGATGCAAATTAGTTATAGAGAATAATGGAGAAAGCAATCAACATGATTAATACTTCATCTGGTAACTTGAGTATGAGAGATTTATTGATAAATTTTTAATATGACATTGCTACAGTGGTTGTTGTATAATGATCAAATATGTAATTGCCAATAATTTCTTTACATGCTGTATTCAGGATAATGCAAAACAACTTACACTAGACAGCGTCATTTAATAATAATTTATTTATTTTACTATGTATATATGTTATACACGATTTATTTGTGTTCTTAAAAAAAAAATTTTTAATCTCGTTATATGGGACTTTTCAATTTATTTATAATAAGTCCACTGTAAAGAGATTTTTCTTTATAGTGGAAATTCGTTATAGTGGACAAAAATGCCTGGAACCAAATTTACACTATAACGAGCTTTGACTGTATATGAAAAATTGCTATGTTCTTTGAAGAATGTTGTTAATGACCTTATCATATTCTGGATAAATCAAGTAGATATCATATCAGATAAACTAAAGATACTCCAAAAACGTGTTAGCTTTTTTTATATGAAAATGATTTTGACAAAAAAAATTTAAATGTATACTATTATCCCACTGTTGGATTACTGTCCTTCTAGGATTAGTTTTTCGTCAGTATAAATTCTTTGCAGCAACTCCCTTCCCTTCAATGAGTCTTTATTAAATCATTGCTTGAAATTCTTCAAAAGGTTTCCTATTCCTTGCGGGTTTGTTTGATTCATATTCCATTTTTTATTTGTATCATAGATCTGGAAAACATTTTGGGTTGCATGTATAATTATGGTTGATTGTTGATAAAGATATTGGTTGGATTTTGCAAGAAACTTTTTACCTATTAATAATTTTTATTCTTATTCTTAAGACCAAGTGTTAAATAAAATGTTCTTGATCTGTTTATATTGGATTTAAAATTCCTGAAATATGCCCGCATATGTGAAAAATTGGCGACAGCAAATCAAATTTTAGAGCATTTTGCACGTGGATTTTCAAAAAAACTAAATATATATTAACACATAAAGTCAAGCCTTTTACTTTTTTTAAAAAGTTTTATAAGAAATAAATAATTCTTTCCAAATTTGTTTGAAAAAAACCACATCTTTTGCGAATTCATTATAAAGACGATGTAACCTCTTTTCTTACAAGAAAATTTAATTATAATAACGTGGGAAGATTTTTTTCTTAAATGGTATTTAGTATGAAAGAGTGGAAAGTCTAATCCGGGTAGTAGTAATATATATTGTTACTTGTTCGGGTTAATAGAGATAACTAAATTTAAATCCGCCAATCAACTTCCGAAATTTGATTTAGGCACATAATTTTCCCAGTAAAAATTAAATTTAAATTTAACGTCGATTACTAATACATTTCTGGTTAGTTTTTTTAATTTGTTAATATTAATCTTCATACAAACCAAAGTAATCCATTCAACATTCAATAGTGATATTAAAGAATGGTTTCGAAAACTTATTAGTTTTTCCTTTAATTAAGGACTAACTAGTCAAGAAGGAATGCAGAAGAACAAAAAACAACCAGAAAATCTTGTATTTTGCGCTGGACGAGCAAGTAGTTTTATTCATTTAGTTGGAGATATAGTACATAGCAAAAAAAATAAAATTTAAAGTAGCTAATAACGATCCTTGGGAATAGAAGTTAGCATATTATTAACGTATAAAAAAAGGCATTGCTAACAGGAGAATGACCAGAGCAACGTATCGAATTGTCGAGATAGGATTAGACAAACCTTCATGCGTTTTACTAATATAACAGTTTTGTCGTAAGAAGCCATAACGAAGCTTTCATTTTTGATATACAAAATTATAAAGATGCTATATATTTATATACATGTCAAACCGTGGTTTTCCTAATGTACGCTTTTTATATAATTTGAAAAAGATGATTTTTTTGGATCTTTACGATGAAAATACGATTTCAAATTCACTCTTCAAAGGGCTCTGAATGCATTTTCTAGAGCAGTATTTGAGGAAATAAAGAACCAAAGAAGCCGATTAAATTATTTGTGGATGTAACCCAATTTACAAATGATTCCAGTGCGAATTGAATTAATATTAATGAAAAAATGAAAAAGCTATAATGGCAATCATTACCATAAAAATGAAGAAATTTTAGTTGGGGGCAAGACAATTACGATTCATAAAAGTAAAGATACAGTGATGAAGAATTATTAATGAATTATACATGTGAAAAAAAGATTATCTGATATTAAAAAATTTATTTGTGACATTAAATATTAATAAATGTGATTAATCCCATACAAAAATAATCTCATGTCTTGGACATTCCAATGCTCATTATAGTAACCATATTCAATAAAATTTTAATGGATAGGATTTAACTATTTCCAATGAGTTTCATTATCATCATAGCTATTGAAAGTTAATATTCTTTTCATGAAAAAAAAAACAATTATCCGATCCGATGATTTTAATAAAAAATTTTTTTTATTCTTTTTTGACTTATAAACAAAATATTTTTTACTTCTGATTAAATCAAAAAAAAAAAAAAAAAAAAATCAAGAAAACAATTATTAAGGATAACTAAGGTTCTCAAATAAGTAGAACATAAAGTTTTTTAATTGGATTTTTTTCTTTACTACAAGTCATAATTACAATAAAACAGCAAGAAATAATAACACAGAAATTGCATTATTTATTAATTGTCAAATCATTAAATAGCTTTCTTTGCCAGCTCAAGAAATAAAAATGTCTAATTTAGGGGAGAATTTTATAGTCATAATACCGACACCTACACCTACACCTACACCTACACCTACACCACCACCACCACCACCACCTACAACGAAAGCACCACCGCCGCCGCCGCCGCCTACAACGAAAGCACCACCGCCGCCGCCGCCTACGTCTACGTCAAATACAATATCCAGTCCTTTGTCATCATCATCATTTTCAAGCATTAGTCCTATCACAACATCTGATACTTCGGACTCAGACAAAAGTAATAGCTCAGATAACGGTGGTGGTGTACCGACACCTGCAATAATAGCAGTAGCTGTAATAGTAACATTTATAATAAGTGCGGTTATAGTATTTTTTGTACGTAGAAAATTAAAAATTCTCAAATCATCTAGAGGAAGTTCTGCAAATTTTTTTGATGATTTGGATGGCAGAAGAAGACTAAGTGTCAGAAATTCTATATACAAGCGAAGAACATCGCTCTTAGCCCCAACATCAAGAATACTTAATAATAATCATCGTAATAGTAGTTTTTCTCCAACTAGATTAATAACAGAAGATTATAGTGCTGATGGCCGTAGTAATGACAATAATAATGAAGCGGTAACATCTTCACGGTTAACCAGAAATCCATCGTCACATAATCGTCATTATCAACAACAACAACCACAAAATTTTTATAACATTCCATCGCCTACAACGTCACCACCACCACCATCACATTTACCATATCATCCACAACAACAATATTATCCACAACGATCACAACACCCGATACCTCCTCCTATGTTAACTACGCCAAATACATTCACCAACGACAATTATCCTTTCGTACGACCAACTCAATTTAATTATGCGCCTAGGAGTCAAATGGGTTTGTATTCGCCTAATGGTAGATTGAATGGTGCTCAAAATAAACAGTACAACAGACCCATGGATCATACAAATCTTTATAGCAATTATAATATCAATAATGTGCAGAAAGTTAATAATGCGATGACGGGTCAAGATAATTCTGGTAATGGAAATGTCGAATCCAATGTTGCTGAAAGCAGTGGAGATGACAATAGTAATGCAGATAATAATAATGCAAAATCATTGGTAAGAAATAATTCAAAAAAAGCTGATGGAACAGCAGAAAAACCAATAACATCAAATTTAAATTTATCAACATCATGATTAACCAAACATTAAATATTTAATTAAAATAGAATTTTTTTTTCATGTATTTTTTATTCACATGTAAATAAATATTTTTTATATTAATAAAAAGTTTTCTATTTTGTATCACATCATCACATCATCACGTCAATCACATCATAAAAAATGTCTCTGCGAACAGCTAGATCTTTAACAATAGTAATAAAACTTGGTACTTCGTCAATATGTGACGAGACAACGCATTTGCCATTATTATCGAATTTATCGTTAGTAGTTGAAACAATAGTGAAATTACGCTCCTTAGGACATAAGGTAGTGTTGGTTTCAAGTGGTGCTATTGGAGTTGGTTTAAGAAGATTAGAAATGGATAAAAAACCAAAAAAATTATCCGCCGTTCAGGTATTATTTATCCACGCACACGCACACACATATGTTTATATTATCAGACGGATTGGACGGGTGGGTTATATTAATTTTGATTTATTAAATATTGGGTTTTTAATTAAGGCTGTTGCAGCAGTTGGACAAGGAAGATTGATGAGAATGTACGATGATCTATTCAGCCAATTAAATCAACCAATTGCGCAAATTCTTTTAACTAGACATGATCTTGCTGAGGTAAGGAAGGAATTATAGTTAAATTAAAAAAAAATTTTTTTTCTCATTTATTAATTAATAGAAATTTTTAGAGAACGCAATATTTGAATGCGGTGAACACATTTGTTGAATTATTGAATATGAAAGTTGTTCCTATCGTAAATGAAAATGATACTATATCTGTTAGTGTAAGTAAACAATCTTTAATTTGCCTCTCCCCACCCAATATATAGTTTGATTATAAATTTATTTAATTGACAGGAAATAAAATTTGGAGATAATGATACATTATCAGCTATTACAGCAAGAATGGTTAACGCTGACTATTTGTTTTTGATGACGGATGTTGATTGTTTGTACACTGATAATCCAAGGATAAATTCAAATGCAATACCAATTAAAATTGTTGAAGATATTGGAACACTAAAAGAGTCAAGTATTTATTTACAATTTTATATTTAATACATATATATAGTAATGATAGTAATAATAATAAAATTGTTATTATTATTATTATTATTATTACTATTATATTAGTTATTGTTTCATCGCCCGGCAGTTCATTAGGTACAGGTGGGATGGTTACTAAACTTATAGCAGCAGATTTAGCAACAGCAGCAGGTGTGACCACAATAATATCTAAAGGTTCAAACCCTAAAAATATTATCAAAATAATAAATAACCTAACACAAAAAGATTCAGATGTTGAGAGCAATGTAGCTGTGGCGGAAGACGTTCCCTTGTATACTAGATTTTTAGCAAAAGAAGATCCAATTAAAGGTCATAAATGGTGGATATTGCATGGACTACACACAGCTGGTAAAGTTTATATCGACAAAGGAGCAGCAACAGCCATTTCAAAGAAAGGACAAAAATGTAGTTTGTTTTCTGCAGGAATTGTAAAAGTTCAGGGTAACTTTAGTTCGAATCAAGCAGTTCATATAGTTTATGAGAATCAGCCAATAAAAGTTGATGAACAACAACAAGTAGATGATGTAAAAGATGAAAAAGAAAATCATAATGTGATTAATATTGGTAAAGGTTTGGTGAATTATAATTCCATGGAAATTTCTAGAATCAAAGGTTGCAAAAGTTCTGAAATAGCAGAGAAATTGGGTTATACAGATTCAGAATGTGTTATTCATAGAAATAATATAGCCATTACTATCAAAGATAGCGATATGATAAATTTAAATTTAAATTGAATAAAAAAATTTTAAATATTTATTATTATTGTAAAATTTTTTTGTTCTAATTTCTAATTCTTCTATAAATTCTATTTGTTTATATAAACAACATTCTATTAGTGTAACGCTAATTCTGCTAAAAGAATATACAATCAATATTATATTTATATATTTTTTTACATTACTGATTTTATTAATTTTATTATCATTATCATTATTTATAATTGTAAATCTATATTTTAGCCTGCCTAAAACAATTAAGCCCAGTCCATCAAAGAAAAAGTAAATTAAAACTATATATATGTATAATATGAGTATTTGTGATTTGTATATATAAATTATGATGTGAAAATATATATATGTATAAATTTATACATACAAAAAAATAAAAGAGAATACTCGTTTAAAGTAGTAAAGAATGAAGAATAAAAAAGAATGAAAGAATGGAAGAATGAAAATCAAAAAATGTATAATGTGTATTTTCCACCAATAAAAAATAATTCAAAAAAACTTTTTACAATATCCCCAATACAATAATAATTAATAATAATAGTCGAGAACCCCCCTAATTAAGAAGTCTGTCACCTAAAATTAAATCTTTAACGTTCATCACAATAGAATAACGAATTAATTCTTTTGTCAACAAATTAAATTGATAAGGATTCTCTGAATAAAGATATAATAACATTATTAATGTAATAACATCCGTATAATTCATAGACTTTGACGATTTTTCAATTGTTTTTTGAGAAGATTCAATATCTATGGTAGTAAAAGGATTAACCAATGGCTTGTTAGAATGTCCCCCATTTCTAGTCCTAACACTAGATTTACCACTATTTGTACCTCTACCGCTGGATCTACCACCATTTATACCTCTACGCCCACTACTGTCACCACCACTAACAACATTGCCAACGCCACTATCATTACCAATGCCTTTGGCTCTAGGTCTAACCTTAATATAAGGAGCGTTTTGTTGGTTCCGATATTTTGGTTGCTGTCTCAATTGCTGCTGTTGCAATTGCTCCCGTTTTAATTGTTGTAGTCTTTGTTGTTGCTGTTGTTGTTTTAATTGTTCATCTTTTTCCTGTCTTAATATTTGCTGTCGTAGTTGTTGTTGTCGTATTTGATGATATTCTTGATAACAAATTTGCTCTTGTGGCCGATTCACATCCCTGACTTCTGGTCCACTTTCAGTAGTTTCATCATTACCTGTCTCTAATTCCTCTTCTTCTTCTTCTTCCTCCTCCTTCTCCTCCTCCTTCTCCTCCTCATCATCGTCAGTCTATAAATAATAAATAAAATATAAATTAAAGTTTCATTATAGTAAATAATAAATAATGAATAAATAATAAAATTTACATTGTTTTCATCTACTTTTTCTTCAGAATTATAATTATTATAATGATAATATGAATAATCATGATAATTCTCTTCATCGTCATCATCATCATTATAATATAGGAACTTATTTTTTAATGATTTTGAAATCCTGAATTCAATTAAAATATTAAAATCTACATCATCTGGAACATTTTGATTTCGATTTTTTAAAAGATCCTAAAAAATTATCAGAATAGCAATAACGACAACAACAGTAAGTAACGTAACTTATATAATAATAATAATATGATATTATATTAGTAAATTTAATTTATGCCTTGGGTGAAATCATTCTTAATTTATTATTATTATATTGATGAATTTTATTTAGGTTGGAACGTTTAGATTCTGAATGTTCGATAATGTAATCCGGAAGATTAAATCGAACTGATTTGGATGAATCTAATGGATTTTGATAGTGTTGTTGTTGTTGTTGTTGTTGTTGTTGTTGTTTTTGTTGTTGTTGTTGTTGTTGTTGTTGTTGGTGTTGTTGTTGTTGGTGGCGTTGATGCGAATAACTATAATGTTGTTGATGTTGGTTTGGATATTGGTGTTGATGTTGTTGGTGAAATTGATTTATATTTGAATTATTATTTCTCAGAAATTCAAAATCCTGATTATGATAACTATTTATTATAAATGTAAATGTTTGTTATTTCACAATCTAAAAAAGCATTGTAACTTTCACACTTGTAAAAAAATAATGTATACATAAATTACATACTCTACATCATAATGATTATTATTTCTGATCACCATAATCTTTCTTCCTATGTATCATTATTATTTTTCAAAATTATCACAATATATATATAATATATATATATTATATATATATATATATTTCTTTAATATTAATGTTAATTATTACTAGTATTATTATTATTGTAATTATTATTAATAGTAGTAGTGTTAATTTGTTAGTAGTAAATTGGTAAGATAATGAATGATATTTAGAAAATTGAATACTTTTCAACATCAACACCACACATTCATTTTTTGTTTTTTTGTTTTTTTTTCTTCACTTACTAAATAAAAAATCAGGTTTATATATAAGCGAAAAACTGTTGATCTCTCCCGTTTTTGTTTATTTATGCCATTGAATTAAATATGCATATTTGTGTAAAATTTTTATATACTTCTTTTTTGGAAAATTTCATTTTTATTTTCCTATTACTACTTCTTAATCTATTTAATCTATTTAGTTAAGTTACGCGTATCTTGATTATTCCATTTTTGTTTTATTTTATTTCTATTACTACTACCATTACTATTACCGTTACTATTACCATTACTATTACCATTACCATTGCTATCTACATTACAACACACATTACTACTACCATAAAAAATCTAAACTTGATGGATTTCTAATTATGGTAACAACGATAAATTGTTTTTATCCCTCTTCCACGAGTTTTCTTTCCCCTTAATATTAACATATTTATTTGTTTTTTTTTGTTTATTATAAAAAAACGGATATTATTTTGTAAATATTTATTGTTTTTTTGAGATCACCATTATCAAATAACAATCATTGTTTAATATGAAATCATCATAGTATTCGGGATTCAACTGTGAAAATGCGCAGCAAACCTGATAAGAATATATTTTATCTTTCGTCTAATTTTCTATGAACATTATAATACAACCTTTAAGATTTTTTTTTTTTTATATATACAAAATTCTTTTTCAGAAATTAAATTAGCATTAGAAGAGCCACCCACCAGATAATTTTCTTTAACATTTTGTATCACCAACAATAATTTGTCGTTTATTTTTTTTTTTTTTTGAAAAAGCTATTCTTCTTCAATATGCCTAATAATGGTTTTTCATCCTTGGAAAAGATCAATATTTTTGTTAATAATCCTATCAACTTCAACAAAAATGTCTTATCATTAAAACGTTTAGCAAACTTTTAAGCGATTTAACAAACTTGTTGAATGAATCTGATTATTATGATATGAAATCAAAGTTGGAGGAGATGAGAACATTAAAACTTTTAAAGCTCATTCTGACATTTTGAAAACAAGGTCTTTGTAGTTTAAAACTGCTTTGCCAAATAATTAAATAATTGGGTAAAAACAAATCTGGAATTATTTTATTTGAAAAAAAAAAAAAGTTTTTTTTTTAAAAATAATTTATCTAAAGAAATCAAAAAAAAAAAAAATTTTTTTTAAAAGATATCTTTATAATGGAATTGTTAATATATATAGATAATATTGACTTGTAAAACTCAATCATATGCACTTTGCGTAACATATTACACATTACCGATGATTCAGCAGAAATGATTTCAGTGTCATCAGATATGTGATCATCACAAACTTCAACAGTAGCTTCATCGCCAGAAAGATCAGTGAAGAAAAGGAGATCGGCTAAATATCAACATAAGAGAGATTTTTGATTCGTATTTCCGTAGAGGCCTGCAAACCGGACCATACCTGGGTTGCGGTACGGGTGTTTGGATGGCTGTAGTATATTTTTATTGTGAATATGAATGGGTACGGGTTTGAATAATCCGGGCGTTTGTGCAATCCGAAAAGATATTAATATTATTTTAAATTAGAAATGAAATTCAGAATTTTGTTATCCAAAATACCCAAAAGTTTTTATTATATTTCACGCGCGTGAATTTTGAAATAAATTTCCAAAAATAAATATACACATCTTTAATTATTACAGCAACAATAATAATATTATTTTGGTATATAATATCTACCATATCAGATACATTGATTATTGATCAAATAAGATCTAAATTAAGAGAAGGATAACTATTTTTAAAAGAGAAACAAGGAGGAAGAAGTGACATTTGGGATAAGTTTGCTGAACTAGTTGACTCGGATGACAAGATGATTGGGTATATTGTTTGTAGGAATCGTGACTATATAACTAAATATAATTATAAACTAGGAACCTCAAATTTACAAAGACATAGCTGTTTCAACTTAGATAATCAATCAAAGATTACTTCATTTTTGCAAAAAAAATGGAGCAACAGCAAATTTTAAAGGATTAATAAAAAAAAAATCAAAAAATTTTGTCTGTTGTGATTTGAGGCCATTTGAAATAGTATCTGGTAAAGATTTTTGAGAATTTGTTCAAGAATTAATTAACATTGGTTCAGTATATGTGCTATTGTTTATAGCAAGAATGCAAGAGTATCTTTAATGTATTTGAATGTATCAGTTAAAAACTTCAAGTAGCAAATTTAAACATCAACAATTTTTTATTAAAAAAAGTTACATGAGAAAAAATAATTCATATTTATATATTATTAATAAAATTTATGAACTGATGATTTATTATCTTAAAAATCCCAATTCTTGATATTTTTTTAATAAATTGCCTATTCTAATTCTTGATGAACCACCTGTTAAATCTATTCTAAAAGGTTTAGATCCTTTCCAATTCTTCATTAAAATTTCCAGTGAACTATCTGAAATAGGACCCATACAATAAAAAGATATAGTATTTAAATTTTTTGGTAATGCTTGATTTAAGGCTTTTAAAATTCTATCACCATTCAACTGACCAACACCAACTTTCTTAAGTCCAATAGATTTTAAATTAATGCAATTAATAAATATTGAAATTAATTGTTTGTCTAATTCATCATCATAAGCAATTGATAAATGTTCCAAATGTTGACAATATTGTGCAATTGATTGAAGAAGTTTGCCCAAATCTTCATAATCTGTCCACCTAAACCGAACTTTCAAAATTTTAAGATTGCTTCTGTTGATTTTTATGAATTCTGATAAGTCTGATGTTTGCTGACTACGAAGTATAACCAAATCTAGAGATTCAATATTTGGAAGTAGAGTAGTTTTCAAATAACTTACATCACTTTTTACAATATATATTTTTAAAAATTTTAAATTATGAAATGTTGGTATTATTATAGGATCTATATTATTTTTTCCAATGCTAGAATAATCAATTATTGATTGTGAATGATTTAAAATTGCTTTCATAAAATCACCTGATAAAATAAAACCATAGCGTGAAGCAATAGTCAACTTTCGAATTTTATATTGTGCTTTAATTAGTTGAGCTAGTCTATAGTCAATATTAATATTTATACCATATGAAAGTCTGAAATTTATTTCTAAAACTTGAATCTTTTTACAAGTATTTGCTAATTTATCAATAAATTTTAAATTATTGTTAATTATTAAATGTAATTGACAAAGATTTTGAAAGCAAGTAGTAGTGATATTATGAACAAAAATTGAATTGGTTAAATCAAAATCAATAAATTTCCTGATATTTGAATATTCTAAAATAAAATACACTAATCTTTCTTTTAAACTAGATACAATTGAATTTCTATAAATAATTGTACCCAATCCAGAATTATCCAATTCAGTTGCAAATTTAGCATAGTTATATAATGGTGGTTTCTCCAATAGTTGAAAAGTTAATTCAAGGTTATTTTTTATTAAAAAATCTTTATCTTCTATTAATAAACAATTAATTAATATTTGAATAGTGAATATAGAATGAAATGGATTTCTCCATAAGGTTGAAATATTGATGTTGTGCCATTGTTTATTGACAAGAATGCAAGAATATAGTGATTTATAATCATCTTCAAGGTATATGAATATGTCAGATAAAACTTCAAGTGGTATATTTAACATTTTTTATTAATAAAAAAAATTAATCTGTACAACTTTATAGTTACACGAACTTATATGTGCGCAGTTTGTTTATTTAACAAAACTATGCAAAATTATCATATAGTTCATTTTTTGGCTGTTTTGAGTAATCTAGAATGTCATCATATAAAAATAATTAACAGTCATGTATATGTCGATACCTACCTGATAACAAGAACTAATCTTGCCACAACGGTTTTAATATGAAATAAATTTTTCATATGTATCCCATCCCGTTCATCTGCTGTGACAGGTAAATAAAATGTGTGTTTACGGATTTGCATACAAGAAAGAGGCAGCAAGTACAATTGTCAAGTACCGAACTATTCTAAGTTGCTTGCAATTAACTGGCAAGAATAGCCCAAAAGTTCCAAAAGGCTACCTTACAAGATCACCATTTAACAAGATTCAAAAGTTTATTACTTCAAAAGATAAATAATCATAACGAATAAATTTATAGTAGAGAGATTAAATTAGTTGCTCGTCGATTCTTTCTTTTGATTATTACTAGAGTCCAATGTTTATTAATCAATCAAATGTAAATAAAAAGTATTGTTAGTAGTAATTAATTTCCAATTGAATAATAATGAAATTTTAATTCATTATTGTTAACATTTTAGAAAAAAGAGTTAAAATCAAGAACTATCACGATCCGTCTATGAATGAGTGAGTTCTACATAGGGATCGGCGGAGGAAAAATGTCACAAATTTCACCAATTGACGACTTTGTATAAAAAAATGGTACTATACTTTAGTATTATAAAATAATATTTTTTGATTTTAGGTTATGAAACAAATGACAAAGAATATATTTATGTATTTTTTTTTAAGAATATTGAAAAAAAAGGGTTTACTTTTGGGGATGTAGAGATGAGTGAGATTTTTCATATATAATAATAATAAAAAAAATATATAATTCGAATGAATTATTCACTATAATTAATCAATTTGAGTATTCAATGGATGAAATAAAACAGATGAACAAATAAAATATAATTAAGATTGAACAAGAAATTGTGTTATGAATAGAAACATTGTTTTTGAAACTCCGAAACTATTACTATTACTATTTCAAAATTCCGAAATTATTAAATTCCGAAACTGTTTTTAAACTCCGAAATTCAAAACCATTCCAAAACTCCAAAACTTTAAAAAAAGGAAAATGACACTATAAGTACTTTATTATTGATCAAATCCTTTCAAAAACAAACAAAAATGAAATCGTAAAGTTTTTTTTTTCATTTTCATTTAAATTTTATCACATGTGGAATATATTTTTGCAGATCATTATATAATAATAAGATATTTAGATTTAGCAAACATTCTACTTACCATCGTCACTGCTGCTGCTGCTGCTGCTACCATCATTATTAAAATCAATTTCATCCTCATCGCCTACAAATAATTTGAATAATCTTTTTATTAAACCATTATTTTTACTATTATTTTTCAAACTTTCAGTTGTATGAATTTCTATCAACTTTTATCAGCAAATCTAACAAGCTCTCTACTAGTTGGTCTTTTTGATGGATCTGCATCCCAACACCTCTGCATCATTTGCACATAATCATCAGGCATTTCAAATAATATTGGTGGTCGTAAGTCTTCACATACATATATCAAAAATTAAATGATGATTATGAGCTCTATTGTCAAACGGTGGATAACCTGCAAACATTTTCCACATAAACATCCCAACACTATAAATATCTATCTCTTTTGTGTTCTTTGTATAAATTAATATTGCCTTTAAGTAGCTCGAGTTAGTGACGCATAAAAAATATTAATTATAAAATCCGTATATTTTCTTTCAAAATAAAAATACCTCTTCTTTTTACAAACTAAAACTATTCTTTTATTATTACATTTCATAAAATGTAAAAAATCAAGTTGTCTTCGCATGCATATGGGTTGTGTTAAATTGATGTTTTTCAAATTTTTGACTTTTGAAGTTAAATACGAGTAATAATTATATTAATAACGTGCTTGAGCTGTCTTTATTGTCTGAGGTTAAAGCAACATAGGTGGATCAATATTGATACTTAGAATGACCTTTACATAAGACAGGTTTTGGTACGTATCTTTGCAAGTTTTAATTTTAGTTTTCTATTTCTATCACTTTTATTGTTGAATCATGATAAATTGATTACTAGAGTTGGTGATGATGAAGTTGCTCTTTAAATAATGCAATTTTCGCTTTTCAATTTACATCCTTGTCAATTATAATCCTGTTAGAGAAAAACTTAAGGCAATCAAATAAACTATTGTCTATTACATGTTATTCAGTTCCCCGCAAAGAAAAACAAGTTGTTAAACGAAAACGTAACATTATAAAATCACATGGCTCAATCACTTACATATATATTCGTTCGGAGTATCAAAATTAGCAATTGTCATGTAATTCATGACCAATGATACAATCTTTAATAAAAATAGACTATTTCATGTGCATTGATCAAGTCGAGCAATCTAATTAATATATCAATATTTTTATTTATTCGTTATTTATTTAAAAAATTACATATACAAAGGGAAATTTTAATAGATTTAATAAAAGATCCTTTACAAATAAGAACCCTCATGTGAATCAAAAGTTATTTACGAATTTTGATTGTTAAAAAAATATCAAGCTTTTTTTTTTTCTTAAAAAAGATCTTTTTGTCCTGATCTTTTCCTCGTGTTTATTTATTTATTCCAGATTAAAGGTCAATGGGTCAATTGGATTTTTTTTTGCAAGTCTATCCACTATACATAGAAGAATAAATTTCATGCAAACATCTAATGTTATTTACAATTTTGATTGTTAAAAAAATCAACCAAGCTTTTTTTTTCTTTACAAAGATCAATCAGTGATTTTATTTGTTTTTCTCCGAAAGGAATTAAAAATAAAACTTTTCCTATCCAAACCATCCGCTATTTCTCAAACGGTCAAAATCAAAAAAAAAATTGTACATATTGTTTGTTTATCAACAAAATAAAATGAAAGCGAAACACAATTTCTTTTTAATCAATTATCTGCTTCGCTCAACCCTGACGTTTTGAGCAAAATAAATAAATTTTTCGGTTACTAAATAGATAGTAATGGAATTCGCACGATACGACAATGTAAAATAACTACAACCATTCATCATTTTTGGAAAACGAAAATATTTTCAATTTAACAAATTAATTTCAAGCATAACAAAAAAAGAAACAACGACTCATTATAAGTTTTACCCTTTGATTTTGATCTCATCTTTCCCTAACAATTAGTTTACTAAAGTTGAGCAACAAAATGATTAGAATATTCGTGATCGTTACCGTAATTGCACCCGTTTCAAGTCTTAATATTAACGAGTCTTCTTTACAACAGAATATTTCTTGTGCATTTAAATTTGGTAAAAATTGTCTATAAAAAAAAGAAAAGGGGAAATATTACACAAAAATTTACGGCATTATTCTCAAAAAAAAAAAAAAAATCTCCAAGTCAAATTTATATATTACAGTTTTATATAATGTCATACATTAAACTATTATCATTATTATCACCAGAAAGAGGGGATTTTGTAGAAAAAATTCATGGTGAAATGTATGATAATGCAGTAGTTAATTCTGATGAAGAAAGTATAAAAGATTATTTTTTTTCATTGGTCAAAGAAAACAAGGAGCTTTCTGAAAATGAAAAAGAATTTTGTAAGAAAAGGTTTATTTATGAGTTTGAATTAGATAATGCAAGATATAAATATGGTAAACCAAAAGAATGTAACAAGTGTAAATTGACAAGATACTCTGATAGGTTCTGTGAAGGTTGCATTAGTTTACAATTACAG
>CAJVPN010000789.1:0-21219 GCA_910592215.1 Entrophospora candida
ATGTAACCCTTCAAAAGCAACTTGATCATTTGATCATTTTTCACACACATACCAAGAACATAGAAAGCAAAATATACGTGTTAAAAAAATACATCTCAGGTTAAACAAATTTTTGTACGCAGTCATGCAACTTTTTTCCATTCTAAATTCAATTGAAGTCATATGTTTCACAACATAAAAAAGATCAACAATCGATTTTGTCACTATGCTTATAATGTAAGTATAGATGCTGGTTGCAATTCTTGGTGATGGTTGCAACCATATTTGCAACATATAAAAATTGTTTAGTGTTCCATGTCGCAATCCAAAAAAGGAAACCAAAGTAGTTGCAACCAGGTGTCACAAGCCATTTTTATATGTCACAAATATGGTTGCAACCATCACCAAGAATTGCAACCAGCATCTATAAAATGGTTTGTGACACCTGGTTTCAACCACTTTGTGACTGCTTTGGTTTCCTTTTTGGATTGTGACATGGAACACTAAATGTAAGACACCTCACTAAGCTATGATATAATATTGTTTATTAACTTTTTTATTATGTGTGTTTTTGGGTGCAACTTTTGTCAATGTAGTGTATTTGGCTTGAATTGTTGGAATGGTTCAGTGGCTCAGATCATGTAATTGGTTTGAGTAGACTTGTACATAAGCTCATGTGGCTTTTTTCACTTGTATATTTTCATTTTTGTATGATTTTAGTTGGACAATGCAGTTTATTTTTTATAGATTTAAAGGATGATAAAACAACAAAAAAAGATAATAGTAAAAGCCTCTCTTTCTTTCCCTTATTAATCTGTTCCTGGATTGCTTCTATGGTTTTCTTTAGTTGTTAGTGTTAGAGGTAAGACTCCACATGAGCCAGCTCACAAGCCAGCTCGTGAGGAGCTTTAATTAGAGGATTAATTGAAGTTTTAAAGTGGAGGCAGAAATTTTCCTTTCTCCAAGTAACAAAATTTTTTGTTGAATAAAAAACATTTTGAATCTAGTGTTTAAAATTATTCACAACTTTTCAACATCCTCCAATTATTTGTGTTTGTTAATTGGTTTGTCCGATTTATACTAATACTTGATTTTATTTTCCAGGCTCTATTAAATTAATTATTTATCATATATCTGGTTCTGTACTAAGCCCAATCAACAATGCACAAGAAAATTCAGTGGTAAAGGTAAGGATGTTAGAAAAGGTTATATTCATATATAATGAAATTATTGAATAAAGATTCAGGTTTCTTATACTATTTAATATTGATATTGATTGGTTTTTACAATTGTAAAATATTAGCAAGGCTATGATGTTTTTTTAATAAAGAATTTTTGCACAAGTTTTTCGTGCTCTTGAAGTGGTTGAACGCGAAGGAATTTTCTTGAAGCGTAACGTGATCAGTATTTTGTGTTTGCACTAAATTTGATATCTGACATTAATGTTCACTTGTCTGGTTTTGTTTCAGTCTAACTACCTACCTCATAGGACTTGAAGTTCGTTTTGATCATCGGAAATTTCTAAAAAGGCAAAGTTGGCTTTACACGATGTTTAACTTTTTATGAAATCCGTCTTTGAAATGCTCAAAGTCAGTCAAGTAAGTAGAAATTGCATACCAAGTGAAAGGTTTCCTCATAAAAAATTGCAATAGTTAACAATTTTTTATTCTAAATAAGTTTATTATTATTGCTCAAACGCATTGTGATTTTGTGGTTTTTTAGAGTTTAAAAAATGGGTTTGCAATTCGTCTTTGAAATACTCAGAAACCATCAAGTGAACAAGCCTCGTGTACTAACAAAGTGAAAGTTGTTTTATACCAAACCGGGTCGTTTTAAGCTCAGTTTGTAGACAACTTTGAAAATCGGTTCCCTTCGTCCTTTGCTTTTAAACTTTTGGAATTTTAGGTATAAAAATACATTTTGATCTCTTCTTTTGACATATTTTATAACACAATTATTGTTATTGCTGTATTTTAATACTATTATTATTATTATCCGTTCAAGCTTGAATCTGGCACCGATCCGTTCGATCCGGCAAATTCTACAGATTATCCAGATTATCCGATGAAATCCAGATTGATATATTTTGTACGATGATCGGATGACGGAGAGGTAAATAACGGATCATAAGATGAACGGATATCTATCATCACTATTTGTGTCCAGCAAGAACAGATGTTAAGCCAACAATGAAACCAGAATTTGAACGAACCTCCACCATTAAAGTCAAGTACAACTGATGCTCCGCCAGAAAAAACTGTAGTAGTAACAAGTAAAAGCAAATAAGTGGTTAAATAGTGCAGGCGTTTGAGCAAATTGACATTTACATCAAGAAAACAATGGTTAATGTGTCATATATAGTAGCATCATTTCCCTAATTTTATGTTTTTCAAATACTGGCAAAGCCATACTTTCAGGCACAAGCCGGGCAGCTTCACAAATTGCAGACAAGTCGCCCCAAGTATTGGTTAAGATGATAATACCACATCAGCTAGAATGACTAGATTAATTATAAATGATTTTATTTAAATTAACTACTATTTTCTAGGACAAAACACTCAAAATTGATTGTTAATTATTCAATATTTTTTTTTTAAAAGCAAATTTTTATTTAGATTTTTTTTTTTTGGTAAAAATCTTTTAAACGAATCAACGAAAAATGACGAGACTTTATTTTTGGAATTTTATTTTGGAAATAAATTATAAATAAAAGTTTTTATGGATGAAAAAAAAGAAAAATTGATTATTAATTCACATGTATAACATATATAACACATATAGATATATATATAAATGCTGTTAATATACATATAAAATTATTAATTATTAATTGTTATATCAAAACGCAATATAAAATAAAAATAATATAATATAATATATATATATATGAGTGTGTATGTATATATGTGTGTGTGTGTGTGTATATATGTATAATATTATATATATATATATATATATTAATTAATTTTTTTTATTGTGTTTTTTTATCTCCTTTTATCTTCTTTATCTATCACTTCTCACTTTCCTTTGTTATACAAATAAAAAAACGTAATTAGTTACCAACAAACCATCATCACACATCGTCTTTAATTATTTTTTTTTAGATAAATTACTTTTATGATTATTAATATTGTCATTATTGTTGGTACTGTCATTATTGTTGGTACTGTCATTATTGTTGGTATTAATATTAATAGGAATGTTATTATCAACAATAGTATTATTGGTAGCACTAACAACAGTGATAGGTGTTGTGGGAATGATTGGTTGTCCTTGATTATCATAATTATTGATATCATCTTCAATACTTCCAGTACTTCTACCACTATTTGGGCGAGTATCAATGTCTGGGCTCTCAGGAATTTCTAAATCTTGTTCGTTCTCATCATCCATACTACCGTAATCTTCCGTGTGACTTCTTGGCTCGACTTCATCGGAAAAATCAGGACCTAAAGAACCATAGCGATTAGCCATCCAATCGTACCAGTCATCCAAACTCTTGCCATTAAGAAAACCAACAATAACGACGGTCATGTTGTCACAGCCAATACCACCAAGTTCACTATCTTTTGCCAAACAACGATCCATCAAATTTTCACAAGCAGTTTGTAAAGATCTTTTCGTACATAACTCATGACGAATAAAACTAACAACTTTCTGTGACGTTAGACAATCCCAAATCCCTGATAATTAGTTAATATATATATATATATATTGATTATCAATTATTAATAGATTGATATTAATGTGTTTGAGAATAATTAATTATCAATTTTTCAATTGATCGATTTTGCAAAATTTTGATAATTACCGTCACAAGCTAAAACCAAGAATTCTGTTTTATTAGGCTCTATCTTGATCTTTTGGACATCGGGGTATGCTATATACGATAACACACACATAAATAAAGATAAATATAAACAAATAAATGTTTATATGCAATATGCATGAAATTTAATGTATTTGTTTACCTGTCACGATTTGTTCTTCTGGGCCAAAATTTGTATTTTGTTTAAATTCAAAATCACCAATAGCGCGTGATAAAGCCAAATTACCATTAACACGGCCAAATTCAACAAATCCACCAGCTTTATGAATACGACTACTTTCTCCTATAATGTAGTTATGTTTTTTGAGTATTAGTGAATAATAAATACAAGTATATCAGTGAGTTTATTAAACTAATTGAATAATTTAATTTACCCGGATTTACAGGTTTGTGGTCGTTTGACATGTCTCTTGCAGTACCGTCTATACTTATGACTGCCCTAGAATCACCGGCATTTCCCTGAAATATTCATATCACCATCATATATTAATTTATTTATATATTTTCATGCTATTTATATATTATAATTATACATTATTGTTATCACTGACACAACTTACAACATAAATATAATTATCAGGGGTTATTACTGAAATTACTGCAGTACATCCAGAAGGATCTTTTGCAAATTGTGGATCTAATATAATAATGATAAGAATGATAAAATATAAAAAAGCAAATATATGTCATAATTATGCAATTATACAATTATAAAATATATCTTTGAATATCAAATGTATATATATCCCAATCTCGTACCTTTTCTTAAATCGTCATCGATCGCTAAAAACCCGCTTTTTATTGCATTTTCAATATTTGTTGGAAAATTTGTGTCACCTGCAATTTTCTGATGAAGATTTGAACCACTATATCTTGCAACATTTTGTCCTGTCATAACAATAAATAATATTAATAAAATATTACATATAAAAACCATAACCTACATAATACGTTAGTATAAATACCTCCATGACCATCATAAACACCAAAGAAACTATAACCTGGACGATTAGCAAGTTCAAGTTCAGTAGTGTGAGCATCTTCCATACTGATACGCCAGCCTTGCATTGCTGAAGAGGCAAATACAAGCCTGGCATCGTTGCGAATATCTGAAGTTTTGTCTTTAACTGGTTCTGATAATGTTTGCCCCATTTTTGTTTTTTACTTGTTATTTATATTGTCACAGACGTTATTGTCGTAATATTATTTTATTATTACTTTATAAACCTTTTCCCAAATTAAAAGAATTCTGATTTGATTTTTTGATTTGGAAAAATAAAATATATTTATAATATATTAATATTTTTTATATTATATATAATTTATTAATAGATATTAGTGATGAAATATATGTATGTATTGTATGTATTGATGTATCGATGACGAAATATATAGATGATGAAATGTAAAATGATATAATATAATGATGATAATAATGATTTATATATATATATTAAAGAATATTCTATATTAAATAAATAAATAAAAAAATAATGAACGTACTTGAATACTTAAATATCTTCTTCCCTTTTATTTAAAAATTTTTAACTAATAATAATAGCGGAGTAATTTTTTTATTTGACATAAAATTTTTTTCTTTTTAGAAAAAAAAATAAAAAAATTAAAAAAGAAAGTTTATTTATTATACAAAAAAAAATATTTATATATTGTATATTACGTAAAGATGTACTTTATTATACAATCAATATAAAATAATTGAAAATTTTTTTTTGTTCTTTAAAGAAGGAGGCACAATAGTAAGGTTGCACAGAGAATTTAATTATTTTTTTTATTTATTTATTATTGAACCATAAATTAAACTTTTTAGATACATAATAATTTCCGGTTTTTCCGCAAAATAATTACAGTTTAATATTAATATTAATTAATTTGTGTTTCAGAATTCCAAAGCAACATTTATAATAATAATCATAACCATAGTCATAATGATAAATCAGAGAAATTCATAGAAAAAAAAATGAGTAAATAGCAAATCGGATTTTTTTACGAGTTTATAATATTTTTAGCGATTACACGTAATACGTATACGTACGTATATGAGTACAAGCAAGCGTATAGATCAAGTTTGTGTTTTTAATCTAACTGCTTATATAAATGACGAAAGAGGATTTCCTTGATGTTAATTCGTGATCCATAACTCTAATTCCAATATGTCTTCTTCTAGGTCACTCACATTCTGCTGACGTCGCAATTGATGAATGGTAATTTGCTTTCGTAAACCAAGATCAACCAATTTATGGTTTACTATCACATATTATGTGACATATATTATTGTTACAAATTTTTTTTATGAATACGTAATGCATTTGCGCACATGGTTGGTAAATACTTGTATTTATTTTACCATTTTTTATTTGTCTCATATTTATATGATAAAAATATTATTATCTTTAACTCTCAAGGCTTGCTATTGTTGGTTAGTTGTTATTCTATTAGGTCTTTTATTAATAAACAAAATAAAATAATTCTGATTTGATTTACTAAAATATTTGTTAAATTTCACCATTAACAATTAAATCAAAAATCATAAGTAAAAACTCCAATTCCCGGATTTTTTGTTTGTAAACGTATATGTGGCTAATGAAAAGAAAACAATAATAAACAAATAATTTTTTTTTGATGAGTCATTCGTCCCTAACCATAATAATAAAATAGTCCAACATTATTTTTCTGTAATTTCTATGTAGAAAACCTTTTGTACCTTCGAGAATTTCCAAAATTCCAAATTTAAACTTTAACTAGATTTCTAAAATTTCCATTGTACAAATAAATAAAATCTATTTGGAAACAATGTTATTATTACATGCGATGATGAGATATCATGGAAATAAAAAAAAAAAAGGAAATTTTGAATTTACAAAAGACCGGAATATGTCACAGGTGATAAATATCACATGTCAGAAATTTTCTATAAAAATTTTTTATTACTTTTATTACAAAATTTTATTTAAAAAACAATTAAAGACCCTGTCTGGTCTCAAATGAGTTCTTCTAGTATTAGAAACAGCATTGTCCTATTAAATCCAAATATTGATGCAAAAAATAAATAAAATTTATAGTCAATTGTCAACATATTGAGGAAGAATTAGTAGTATTAAAAATTACTGAACGAATCCCTAAACTACTTGAAATTAGGGTCGATAACTAAGACCCTAAAGTTTTTGGTGGCCAAAAATAATAGAGATGCTGGTATCATTTCTCTTGATCCAGGAATGAGAGCTTTCATAGCCCGTGTAGTAGTATGAGTGGGGGTAAAGAGACGTAGGTATAATATAATACTTGTGCCTGCATTATTATTATGATAGATATAGAATCCGTGAAAATTCGTAAAATGATTATGTGGTGGCCGCCACGTTGTTTTGCTCCCCCGAGTTTAAAACACAAGACATGGTATAGAGAAAATTAGTTCTAAAAACTGCAAGACAAATGTTGACCTGGTCACATCACCGGTTTAAACAACATTTGCTCCATAAATTCCGCGAATTCATCACGTGCTGCGCCGCTCGCCGAAATTTTATGCAGATCTTACCTTTGTTTCCAAATTTGTAAAAGGTCTGCGGTAAATCGTGAAAATAAATCTATTTAGGAATTTCATATCAAAAATGGGAATAGCAATTGGATGTCTTTAGATGATCGGTGTCATCTGCACACTAATACTAATAAAGGCGTGTGGATGTGGATGCTCATAGGCAGAAGTTTGTATGATCTTTGTAATTTAATTGGTCAATTTTATTGGATGATATTAAAATAAATTCACTTAATTACGAAGCTACTACTGCCATTATTTTTCAATTATTATCATCATAATTCTTATTAGTCGATCTTATGCAGTAGCAAACAATTCTTTTCTCTATTCAAAAAATTCAAGTCACTTGATATTAATTTAAAATCAAAAAATCCTCTAATGAATTTGAAACAAGGATCAATCTTAAAGGTGTAACATTAAAGTTATGAAATACATACTGTTTTTTAAAAATGTTAAAATATTACTTCTAAATATCTAATTATATGCAGAATGATAATATATTTACTCATTCTGTTTGTGTTCTTATAGTTAATATAGCAATATTAGCATTAAAATAGATTCTTATTAGAGCTTTCTAGGAATCAGCAAAAGCGGAGAACAACTATTTTTAACTTTCCTCGAAATAGACAAAGAAATACATGGTAGTGGTATTATTACAACATAATATTACTAATAGAAAGATTCGTCTTCAATTGAAAGATCCACCTGTATGTTAGGTAGATTCGATGCATTATGCACTGTATTATGATTATTTTCATATTTAATATTAACTATTAATTATTTTGATCTTACAAAGATCGTATTTTTATATCTAATTGTTTATTAAATCATTTTTTCATGATATTTATTATTAATTGCATACTGATATTGTTATTATTATATTCTTAGATGATTTAATTTAGTCAAAAATTGATACTTGAGATTGTTTTTTTATTACATACTATCTTGTTATATTTTTAGATGATCCAATAAATATATCCAACATCAAGCTTCAATTAAGAGTAGGCAGATAGATATGAGGTGAAGACTACAATCCTATATTTGATTATTAATTGTTTTACACATTCATACTATACATGAATACTATACATGAAGTTGAAATGGTCGAAATTATGTCATATCACATGAGAACCAGTGATCCAACTTTAATGAACATTGCTTATTAGAACAGTCTCATAAAGGTGATTCAAATAACGATATTTTAATATTCATATCATAATAAAAATATCTCACTGGTCAATGATCTGAATTTTATGAATTAGACTAGACATCTCATCAGAGAATTCGAATGGTAATCTAAAACAGCCAGATATGGCCTCTCAAGTTAAAATATTTCAACATTTGGGCTTTAATTTCGACTTCATGTATAAATATTTTTGTATTTTTTTATTTATATTTTTCAAAAAAAAATTAAATAAACAAATTTTTATTTTTAAATCTATTACTATTATAATTGTCTGTATGATTTCAATAACTAAAAACACGTTTTACCATTAATTAAACCACGTTTTACCATTAACTAAAATACGTCTATTCAGTATTACTTTCGTATTATTTCAGTATCGATTCAGTATCGATTCCATACTGATTCCGTACTTTTGATACTGAAATTGATACGGAAATTTGCAGATTTAGTTAATAAAAGAATAAAACAAATTGGCTCACAAAAGTAAATTTTTTTGTTTCCGGATTCTTAGTCAAAAATCAACAGATACAATTGATTTTACAGTTAACCTTTGGGAATTGGGAGAATATCATTAGTTGCACGTGATACATTAAAAAAAATCATACCATTTTATTATGTATTATTTATATATTAAAAAAATTAATCTGTTTCACTGAATTCATTTTTTTAAATTAATATATCGGTCAAGAGCATTAACTTGTTTTAATTGTTCCCTAGAAATTTCATGTAACAAAAGGACGTGGACAACTTCCAAACCTTTTAAAGCTTCATTAGCATTTATTATTACTAGCTCATTATTATCAATGGGTGCTTCTGTTCGTTTTTTACATATTTCAGTATGTTCTTCAACAATTTTATCATCGTCAGAATTTTTTCTTCTTATAGAATATTTAAAAACTCTTTAAAAGTTGTAAGCATCTGAGTATGCTCATCTAATGTTGCTAGGGATATTGGTTAATTCGGTATTAATAGCCGGAAGAATTTTAGTATGATCAGCAGTTATGGATGATTTCCTTCATATAGTAATTATCATTATAAAGAAGATTATCAAAGGATAGGAAAAATTGCAATCCTTCAACTTGTCCTCAAAAAGTTGACGTTCGAAATAAGTATCAGGCGTGATTTCTTGCAGGCTCTTGAACTTGATTTAGGATCCATTTAATATGCAAGTTACAATAATGTTTTTTGAATGACATAACAATTCCAACATACATTGGTTGATTTTGAATGGTATTTGGGGAAGAAAATGAACATCAACATTCGAAAGAACTAAACTATTTGTCTTGTGGCATGGGCAATTAATTATCAAGTAGCAATAATACCTGCTGGTTTCCATATTTTGAGCAACCTCCTCTATTGAATTCTTGAAAAAACATCAAAGCCTGTGTGCTATTATGATATGTCATCAAGTTTAACATTAATGAAAACATTGTGCTTTTTGTGAATTTCCAATTATTAAGGAATCTAATCCATGAATCACATCAGCAACATTTGCACACAAAGCAATACCAACTCCTTCTTTATTTGCTTTTACAACCAGAAAGTCTCAGCATGGCTAATGTTCTATCTGGCTTTAATCTGTAAAAAAAACTCCCGTTTCATCCATATTGTATATTCCTTCAAGTGTATGACAGCTTTCACATATACTTTTCAACAACGGTAAGGCATCAGTGATGTCCATGAAATGAAGCTTCTGGTGACGGATTCCATTACGTTTTTTAAATTATTTGAGCCATTTCAGCAGAAAATTCCAATGTTCTACCTGAAACTCCCAAGCCATCTGCTAAATTGTTTGGCTTTTCAACCAAAATAGCTTCTTTACTTAAAATAGCTTTGTCTCAGTAGATTTAAGTAAACTCCTTTTCAATCATCTGCAAACAAATAAGCAAAATTCATATTTTTTTGGAATTACTTTACTTTTGGAGGCACTTTATTTAAAAGTAATAAAAAAATACGAGTGTTATTTGTGAGAACAATTTATTAATTACAGATTGTTAAAATATAAATTTCTTTGAATTTCATTGGTCATACCATTTTCCCATGATAGTTTCCACTCGTCTGCCTAAAGTCCACACATACATATATATATTAATATAAATGACATCATGGAAAAAATGCGATTGCTTGCAATTATTTTTTGCAACAAAATGTGGTATACTTTTGTCCAGCATGACGTGTCATAGCCAACACTGATCTATATAGTTTGCAGGGTCTTGTTAGTGTTCACACTGTTGGCCAAACCTTGCAATTGAAGCTACTTACTCGGAGACAGTAAAAAAACATTGGTTTTTCCCAGTTAGTTCTCATGATGGTAATAGTAATAGTAATCGCAGTTATATTATTCGAAATTTCTTTGTGTCATAATTACTTCATATTCTGCTGCTCGAAAGTTTTGCGATATGCAAAACGATAGCAAGAGGACGAGGATAAAAACGAGAAAGATATTTATTTTTCTATTTTTCGTAACAAATTCTTACTAGTGCTTATATTCCAGTGGTGCTTGCATTCCAGACAACATAGTAATACAATTTGGTACAATTATATATCAAGCATAAGTAATAATGGAAAAATACAATTTTTTTTTAGTTTAGTGTTATCTTGCCATCATTTCATGATTTTTATTTTTTGATGAGTATAGCAGTTTCGTACAAATATAGAACATCAATGAGGGAATTAATGCATGTTAAATTTTAACACAACTTGGGTTGATGTGATTTAACGCACTTTCTCTTGAATTTGGAACCATTGATGATAGTGGCCAAATTCTTATTAACATACTATTGATATTAATCTAGAATGCCTTTTCATGGAATGCCATCTGATTCTCTATGCCCACATCAATCTTTCCTTTATTATGTTTTACTTGGTATGAAAAATGTTATGTTATTTCATAAAAAACACCATTATTTTTTTATATATCATAATTCTTTGATATAACAAATTATTCAATAAAATAATAGTGATATTGAAACTATTTGAATCTTTTCTTAAACTCTGTTATTAATAACGGTTAAATTTTCTGCTTTATTTAAAATTAGAAAATATTAAAAAAATTACAAACAATTAAAATCAATATATATATATTATATATATATATATATATGTATATATAATTAAAAAATTTAGAATTCAAAATTTTCTTTAAAATAACAATTAGAAAATTAAAAATCAAAAATGAATAATGTAAAAAAAATGAATAATTTCAGAAATAAAATAATCTAAAAATAATCTAAACGTAAATTATTAAATATACTAACCAAAAATAGACAAATGATAAATCTAACAAATATATTATTTATTATTTATTATGGTTATTATTTTTATTACTTTTATTACTTGCATAACTGCCAACACTACTTGCACTACTCACACTATTAATACTACTATTGCTTTTCTTCCTTCTAATGTGATTACTATGTTTCAATGATGAAAAACGTCTATTATGACTACTAGTATTACTAGTAGTAGTATTACTAGTAGGAATAGTAGTATTAATACTATCATTATTATTGTCGTTTAATGATGATGATGATGTTGAAGATGCATTTGTTACAGATGATGCTAATGTTGATGTTGGTGTTATTGATGCTGATGTTGATGATATGTTGACGTCAATTGTAGATGGCGATGATGAAGATGCTGATGCTGATGCTGATGCTGATGTTGTTGATATTGATGTTGATGATGTTGATGTAGTTGTTGAAGTATGTATTATAGGTTCTGGTTCATCACTAATATCCTTATTATGTGCTGATGCACCCGTGTCACATGATGGTGGTAAATTAATGTCGTGTGACGATATATCAGATGCAAATGTGGATGATAAAGGTGATAGTGATGAAGGTTCAACAATTTCTGTTAATGATGTACCGACTTCATCAGATGCTAATATTCCACTGGTGTCTTTGTTATAAATCGCTGCAGTTTCTCCTAGAGATATTTCATTATTATTTATAACTATTGTTGGAGTCTTATTCAATTCTCCATAATCACTGATCTCATCAACAACAACCACTTCATTTTTACTACTAACGTTTTGAACATTTTCGATTTCTTGTGCACTATTATTATTACTACTACTCTTATTATTGGTATCAATGTCCACGTCAGTTACCGATACTAATAACTCACCACCTTTTGCATAATTGCTGATTATAGATTCATAACTATTTGCTTTCGATGACAACGTTTTTGGTAAAGGCGACAATGTTGACTTTTCATCTTTACCAATATTACTACTAGCTGTGGCAGTACTGTCAATATTGGCAGCAGTGTCAATGTTATTTTTATTATCGTTACTGCCATTACTAGCAGTTAAATTATCGAAAGTCAAGGTTTCTTCAAAATTCTTTATTGCTTCATAAACGCTATCTTTTTTTTTATTAGCACTACTAGCTTTTGTGGTTGCAGTTTTAATATCTGTTGTAATATTTGAAGCAATTGTTGTAGCATTAGAAACTTCTATTAACGTTGAATTCGACTCTTTTGAATCTACCAAGGAAATAAACATTAATTAAATTAATTAACTAATATTAATAAAATATAAAATATTATTATTTTTATAAGTTAGTTAGTTACCAATCACAATTTCAAGAGATTCCGATTTATCATCAACTTTCTCTTTTTTGCTTTCGTTATTATTAGTATTAATGTTATTTACTGCTGTGGTCATCGATTCTGTTTCATTAAATGGATCTTTAGCAACATCTACTACATCAAGATCTGCCTTAGTCGTATTATTCTTCTCTTTAATAGATCTTGCTCTAGAGGGTTTTTTATAATCATCATCAAACAACGACACGTATTTTTCTTCACCCTCTTTACTACCTCTATTCCTCCTCTTTTTCTTTTTATCAACACTACTAATGCTATTATAACAATCGTTACTATTATTACTTGTAGTACTATTTGTATCATCATCTGCTATTTCTTTAATACTATTATTTCTACTAATATTAAAGCTTTTCTTTTTTTTATTGGTATTGTTAACACCACTAATATCACTGCCAACATTTTTCCCTTTCATATATTTACTACTACTGCTGTCAATAATTGATTTTCTATCATCATACTCATCACGATCACTACCACCAGTACCGACCATATTTCCTAAACTACCAAATTCTCCTGCCTTTCTTCTTCTTCTGCCACCTCTTCTTTTTATCTTACTACTGCCTCGTTTCTCATCACATTCGCAAAACAAATTCAAATATACTCCAAGCATAATAACTATCAATTTCAAGATCAATACTGTTGTACATATACTTAACATTAACATGGGTATTATTGCTGGAATGATCGAAAATTCTTGATACAATATCTATTAATAATATGATTTCAGCGTGAATTTAATTAGCAATCAATAATTAAACAATTAACAGTTTATAAATGTAATTACTTTAATCAATCAGATTATAATTAATAATATATACTTACAAAAATAATTAATTGAACAATATCTTCAACTATCAAACCAAACACCCTACCAATCAAAATCAATTTATTATTACCATTAACAATTGGTATCAACGATTGTCCACTCGACGATGAAGATGAAGAAGATGAAGAGGTGATAGATGCTTTCGATGAAAAGGTAGAAGTCCTTTTTTCTGAAGATTCTGTCATTTCTGATTTAATTGTTGCGGAAGCGGATGAATTAGGCGATGAAGATCCATTATACGGAGCCAATATAAATGATAAATCCAAATCAATTGATGATAAAACGAAAAAAATAGCTTTTATCAGAATGTTTTTTTCAATCCATTTCAATGTTGAGATTGATGAATCACAAGTAATTATCAAATATGTGAACAACATATTGAAACCAATTGGTACTACTACAAATGTGATGCTGTAAAAATAATATTATAATTAATTATTAATTACTCCTAATATCAAAAATACAATGTTATTTTGTATAAATAAATACCTTAGAGGGTATAACCATTTGAAATCTTTTCCGTGTATAGATATAAAAACAATATTCAGACAGAAATCTGATATGATGAACGTAAACATAACAGCTGCCAAAAATCTTTGCGCCTAAATAATGTAAAAAAATGATTAATATTATATTTAAATATATATAAAATATATGTAAAATATTAATAATCTAATTACCGCTTTGTATTTATGCATTCTTATTAATATCCATAAAATAATAAGCATTAGTAATAAAAATCCAATAAATATAATCATGAATATCCATCTAAATTTCTCTTTGAAATGATCTAAACGTTCAGCTCCATAACCTGAATCAATCAAATTGGTGTATAATCCTTTAGATAATAATGTGACGTCTTTATTCAATATCAATTCATTCAAATCACTTGCTAGTTGTACTGCACTCAACTCTGTTCTTGACAATGTGCCCTCGATTTCAACTCTCATAAATATTTGATCAGTTGAACTAGCTGTAATGTTCATTCCGACATTTTTAAATACTTTTTGACTAAGATTGTCACTATTGATATTGTTATTATGAAGGCTATATTGATATTTTGTCAACGTTGTTACACGTGTCACATCACATGGGAGAGCATTGGATAATTCATTTGACATTTTACCAACGAAATCTGTTTGATCATCAGTTGATAATGATGTGTAATATGTTGTGCCTTCTGGTGTTAATCGGATTATACAACTAACAGAATCTGAATCGTAATTAACGTATGATTCATCCTTAACTAAGACTATACAGATTAATGGAACCGTATTAGAATTTATATTATAATGTAAAAAAAAAAAACAAAAGATTATAAACTCCAATACATAGACAGACACACGTTCTCTCTAAAAAAAAAATTTTTACCTGTACTAAAATTCCATGCTTTTGAATTTATACCAATAATATTTTGATCAGTAGTCGCACTTTTAACAAAATCATCTTCAACAGTCACATAATATTCGTTTCCAGGGTTATTAAAGGTACTTTTTAAAACTTTGACTTGAGCAGTGGTTTCATTCGAAATTTGAACATAGTCTGATTGCGCAAAACATGATTGACGCAATATATCTTTATCATCATCATCAATATTAGGGCTTGTGCTAGAACGTTTTTGATAAATACTAATCTTTCCTGATGATGCTTTAATTGATTTAGTATACGTTATTGTGATTAAATTGATATCTGCTGATATGATATTTGAATTTTTTTCTGGAGTTGTTGATAATATACTGTCAGACCCATATCCACCAGGGCCACCAGGGAATGTATTAACATTACTATTAGTATTCTGAACTGTACTGTATGTGGTTAAAGTATCAGTTAATACACAGGTCCAAGAATGATTATCATCAAGTTGTTGTTTAGGTATTGTCCAAAGTGTATTGTTTGGAAGAACTCCAGCAATTTTATTTGTGTATTCATATTGGTTTGTGAAACCCCAATTTCCAAAATAAGTACCATTGTTACTACAAACATGTCCTTCAACACTGCCGGCTGGAGTTTCCACCAAAATAACATATCCACCATAATACAATGTTTGAACATCCCATATTGTGGCTGTGGTAATTTGAGTAATTGAAAATTCCGGAGTCACCGAATTTACTATACCAGATGATAAGAAATCAACATCTATAAACGATGTTTTTGTTGTTGTTGATCTGAAAATAGAAATCAGACAACTGTAACCTGATGAGTCATAGGCAAGATCACATCTACGAATGTTCACTATGTCAACTAAACCACTACCAGTAGTTTTACTTTTGTATAATTCAAAAGGACCTGTTAGTGGTGAACCATTGTCTTTGGGTAAAAATGTTACAGAAATTGACCAGTCATCGGTAAATTGATTGTTGGTAATGGTAGTTGTTTTAGAGGTACAAGTAACCATTGCATATTCTCCATCTTCCGTTGAAAAGAAATTTGTAACATTTGAGTTAAAGTTGATCACATTTGTTATTTTTCCAGTAGAAACTTGGAATATTGTACCAGTAGGAACATTCCTATTATTAATAATTAAATTAAATTAAAAATTAAGAGGATGTGAGGATGATCAACGAAATTTATAACTAAATAAATAAATATAAATTACTCACGGTGCAGTATATTTTGTCCAAACAATTTCTTTAGTGTCTTTAAGATAACACGCGCGTAAAAATCCATCATTTTTTTTATGACTTTGTACAATCCTACTATCATCGCATACATTCTCAAATTCGATTTTACTATTAATTTATAGTCAACAAATAACAATCACGTAAATATATTAAATCGTAGTTAGTTTATGTTTGTGAAAAATAATATTTATTTACCTGACTAATTCACCTGTCCAGGTGACGACATCACCACAAACTTTATTAGACACTGAACGATCACAAAAATAGTTTATTAAAATATATTTAAAAGATATCGCGTGTATTGTTATACGATCAACGCTACCATCCGGAGATGTTGTTATTGTATTGTTATTCGTTGGATTTGGAGTTTGTGATGTCGTAGGATTATTTGGATTGTTATTAGTAGTAGTTGGTGCATTAGCTGCATTGGTTGTGGTAGGGATTGCAGTTGTCGCAGTAGTTTGAGGTTCTACTGTTGCTGGCAAAGTTGAACATTGTGGATTATTTTTAGAACAAGTTGATTTTGCGGTAGACGTATGATCATTATTATTATTATCAGCAAGTTTATGATAAGCAACAAAAGTAGGTTGATCACAGAAATTATCCTTTGGAATATTTAAATTGTTCAAATTTAAAGTTGAAACCGTTCCATTTGTGTGCACTAATCGTAAATAGATTGTGTTCTCATTACAATAATTTAATGGATTCAATAATCTTAATAAAATTGTTCCGTCCTGATAATTAACTCCTTTGATTATTCTGAGATCGCTGTTATTTGTTTCAACATTCTTTATTGCTGTTTCGTATGCAAAACTCGGTTTAATTATTATAAAATCGAAAATCGAAGAACCGATAAAGATCAATGCAATTAAATAAACAACAAGTCCGAAGAACAAATTCTCTTTCCAAATATTAATAATATTATGATTACGATTCATATTTATTGTATTTATTATACTATATTATTATTATATACTATATTTAGGGAACACTTGTGCTCGCTCTTTAGGCAATCAATATTATCAATATTTCATTTATTAGATTATAATTATTATAATAATAAAATTATAATATTATTATTAGTAAAGGTGGAAATGTATTTTTCAAGAGCAATAATTGAGAAAGAGAATTGAACTATGGACAAGGGGTTCAACCATCGGACAAGTGTGAGTATATATAATACAAATTTTTTTTTTGATTTGTTAAATTAATTGGTGTGCATGTATGTGTGTACATTATTGTTATTAATATTTTTTGATTAATTATTATTGTTATTATTATTTAATTAATTATTCATTTAATTTAATAATTTTTTATTTTTATTTTTCCCAATTAATTATAAATTCCAACGATGGAAAATGACACAAGAAACATTACATTATATTTATAGATGGAAGTAGTGTTACATTAATAAAAAACGTAAAAAAAACAAAAATTCGATTTTCGTGAATTAATTTTTATGACCATAAATATCCAATCGAAACAAAATTTAGTTTTTTGTGCGAGAAAAAAGTAATTTAAATCGAGTAAACAAGGGAGATTTTTTAAATATGGAAATGATAAATCAAAATTACTATTTATATTTCACAAAAAAAATTATGTATTTCCACACGAAAATAAAAAAATTTTCTATTAATAAATCTTCGACTATTCTCAATTCTCTCATACAAAACAACCCGCTTTCATTAACAAACTTATCCATAAGCTTTTATTTTATTTTAATCTACCAAATTATTTCACCCATAAACTTGATTTAATTTAACTTACAAATTTGCCTTCATCCATTTTACTTGTCTTCACTTTTTATCATTATTATTATTATCACTATTATTGGTATTATTACCTTTTAAAGTAATTTTCAGGTTGCTTACCTGATTAATTATTTGCTATTAATGGAGAATGTCCATATATTATTAATATCATTAAAATAAATTCTTTTTCAATTTATCATTTTATTGGGAGATGTGCAAAAATTAAAAACGTTAAGCTAGCATAATCAGCACAGAATTTAGGTGCGTGTCGCAGGTATCCAGGTAATTAACACGTGTTTTGCCGTTGCACTATAAATATTTACTTTCTAGTACTTCAAGTACTTTTCCAATCATGGAAAATGAACGACTATATATTATTTTAACTTTGGGATTATATTGTTATTATTATCATCATATCATTTATAATATAAATTTGTCCTGAATCGCACATCTATTATTAGAACATGGCCACAATTATATGACAAAGACATTGTCAAAAAACTATATTTATTTATATGTGTGTATATATATATATATAATATCAATCTTAATTGTCAATCCTCTTGATTCGATTTATTGATCGACATAATATTAATATTTTCTCAATAAAGCTTCTTTGCTAATTGTTGAATCAACCTTATTTTCTCATTCCCGTCCACCTTTTTTCATCCTTCTATCTATCCTTCGCCCTTCTATTCTTCTTTAGATGATTATATACATGGTGTCTATCATTTGTGTAAATTCTGTAAAATAGTTGCTTGATGAATATGTGTGATTAGATTCCTTTCTTTTTTAAAAAAATGATACCATATACAAACTTTTACTAATTTATAAAAAATAGAAAATTCAATAAAATAAAATATAAAGAAATCTAAATATTTTAATTCTGACATATAAGTGAAAAAATATATATTATATATGACATTAAATAAATTCTGAGAGTACGGAAATAAAAAAAAATATTAGCTAATAAATAATAATATAATATTAAAGTGATAATAATAATAAGAATAATAATAAGAATAATTTAACGACTTTTTGTTGATTTTTTAGGTTTGACATCATCATCAGATATTGCACGTAAGAAAATTGCATTCTTTGTAGGTAATTGCGGGTATTGAAGATATCCCTATAATTTCAATAATAATAATTTCAATATTATAAATAAATAAATAAATAAACAGACAAATAATAAATAATTACTCGATTAATCAAATAATTTAGTTACCTTACTCCAATCATAGCTTACAGCATAAGCAAACAATGTACCATTTCTATTGAAATCAGTGGCAATAATAGGTGCACCAACCGTATTAAAACCCTTGATTCGTTGTTTAGATTCTTTATCCCAAAAACTAAACGAGCCATCACTTCCCGATGTTGAAAATGTACCATATAATGGGTGGAAAGATATCGCATTCACTGCATAAATATTATTTCCATCTCTATGGCACTTGAATGAAAATCCTTGTCGTCTTGTTTAAATAAAAAAATCAGCTTCAATTCAAAAAAAAAAAGCAAAATTAAAACAAACCAACTAATCAATATTGAAATGATAATCTTACTGATCTTTCTCATCGAAATATTGTATGCCTACTCTTCCCTCAATGCTTCCTATTGCGTAACCATTACCTGCTGGATAACATGCAACACAACGTGTTTGCCATTTCAATGTACTAAAGTCTTGCTATTTGATCAATTTAAAATTACATTAATTAATATTCATATAATAATTAAATAAAAAGCTCATCAATTTTTTTCTTACTTTTACTGGTTGACTTGGGTTGGTAAGATTGTAATATATAACATTTCTATCAGCTGTTCCTACCACAAGATGTGGGTAATGTAAATCCATTGCATAAACTCTTTCGGGTAGATTAACATTCAAAACAGGTTGTGGAGATCTTAAATCCCAATACTAAATAACCACAATAATGACAATAACCACAATCAGTAATTAATTTATGAATAAATCTCTTTCCTTCTAAAAAAGGTTACCACCTTGAGTGTTTTATCCCAACCTCCAGTTACTACGATATTGTTTGCATCGACGCATTCGATACATCGTATTGGTTGCACATGTTGAGCTATTTGAGTTGCAGTTTGGGTGGTGATATCAAACATACGTCCTGCACAATCTGCACCACCTGAAAATACCTTCGTACCATCCTAATATATTCATTGAGAAATTGATTGATTGAGTGATTGATGAATGAATGAATGAATGAGCGAACGAACGAATTATTTGTTATCATACGAACATTACTCCAGGCCGAACAGAGTACTGGTTTCTCATGTAAATGATAAGCTTTTCCTTCAGTAGTACCAGCTTGTTGATTTGCTTCATATATTCGAACCTTTTTATATAAATCATTGTAAATATTGGTTAATTAATATTCTAGTTGTAAATCTTGAGAATTCAAAAATTATAAAATATAAAATTCAGAAATACATGATTATCCCAAGAAGTAACTGCAAAATAATCCGCCTGTGGAGAAAATGTAACCGATGATATTCCATCTGGAGGTGATTGAGGAACCTACATTATATGCATGTATGTACAATTGTAAAATGAACTTATTACTTATTTATATTAATATTTATAGTATAAAACAAAATTGCAACCATCGTTAAAGATGTTTATACTTCATAATCTTTTGGGGTTTCGTTTGAAGTTGTTAATGGCTTGCTGGAATTGGAGTAGGCCATTTTTTAATGATAAAATTTGAAAGTATTAGATTTTTGTGTGTGATGGCAATAGTTACGTTACACTAAACTGTCGATTATTATAGCTGGACAAAAGTATTTGATCACGTATTTACACTAATTAGTAAAAACCCTACATAACAACATCACACGAAATTTA
>CAJVPN010000790.1:0-21195 GCA_910592215.1 Entrophospora candida
TTCACTTTGTTACAGCATGAATCGGCCATTTTCCGATTACACATGTGTAAATTTAGATAATTTACTATTACTTATTAAAACGAATATATTGAAGGTCAACCAATCACATTGCATGCATGTGACCTCTCCTTACAATTGGTTATTTAAAAAAATTACTTTTGGTAACGGACTTTTTACATAGATCATATACATAGGTGGTAAGATTTATTATAATTATACACATATATACATATTATGATCAAAAGATCTATTACATAAATAAATAAAATTTAATATAACAATAAATGTAATTTCTCAGCTTCTATAAACATCAATTTTCAATTTGCCTAATAATTCAATTGCTTTTGGGTGTCTGTCTAAAGCAGCTAATTTCAAAAATTTAATTCCTTTATTTATATCTTTGGGAGATCCAAGCTTCCCATTATAATACAAATCACCTAAATTAAATCTAGCTGTTGTATTTCCATTATCAGCGGATAATGTAAGATACCTAATAAATAAATCTTTATCAAATTTTTTATTATTCACCAAAGCAAATGCATAACGTAATTGAGCATCACCACTTCCTTCATCAGCAGCTTCTTGAAATAACCTAATGGCCTTTTCTTTATCCACATGACCACAATATCCTTCATACAAATAATATCCTTTCCAATATTTAGCTAATGTACTTCCTAGTTCAGCATGAGCTTGGAAACAAATCCATGCCTTTTTCCATTCTTTATTTTTATGTGCTCGAAGACCTTCTTCAAGTGTAATAATTGGCATAATTGAATCAGGTTTGTTAGCTTCTAAAAATCCCTTGTCATCACTAACAGAAACAGAATGTTTACTACGTGCTATAGTACCATCTGGATTTCTCCTTTTTTTGGGAAATGGAATATTTTCATTGCCTTTACCATATTTTGAGGCCAAATTATCCAATTTTAAGAAAATATGTTGAAGGGATGATCTTGTTGTAGGATCATCTCTCCAGGCTTGTCAAAATAATATATAGAATAATAAAAAACATTGAATATTATTATTTTATTATTTTCTATATATACGAAGATTAAAAACTATAATTTACAATTTTGATAACTTACCACCTATAAAAATATTTGAATATTCTTCTTGTAGTTTTAACATTTTTTCATCACCATCATCATAAGTAACCAATTCTCTTTTAGAACTCAATACATATTCTCGAATTTTTGGAATATCCCATTTGTCATAAGGGATTCTTTCAAATCCAAGCTCCCAAAGCAACATTCCAAAACTAATTTATGTCAAAATAAAATAAAAATATGAGGATACCATGGTATGCATTCTGCATATTATATAATAATAAAATCATCTTTTACCTAAATATTTCACATTTAAAATTATAAGATTGTTTAAAAGCATGTAATAACTTTTCTGGTGCTAACCAATGAACAACAACTGTTAAATTTTTCAGTTCTCTAGTTGCATCTTGAACATCACGAGCATAATCAAAATTTGCAATTTTTGGTTCCTTTTTGTTAGTCATCTGATTTTCAAATAAATAAAATAAATATTATTTTAGATGAATCTATTTTTATGTTTACATTTATATATATATACACATAATATGTTTGTACTGGTTACCATAATATTTCCACAACGTATATCATGATGAAGGATTTTACATGAGTGTAAAAATATAAGTCCACGACAAATTTCAAGAGCTATGGATACTTTTTCAGGCCAACTAATGACATAGTTATTGTAAACATCATCCAACTTTCCCATTTCTGCCCATTCAAGAACCATAACTGTTGAATCATCAACTGTAGAAAGACCATAGAATCTCAATATATTCTTTGAATCATGTAATTTCCCCAAAATAGCTAGCTGTGATTGAACATTTTGATATTCAACTGGTAGATGAGTTTCATCAGGTGTTGTTATAGGCTGACAAGCAACTTCTATGTCTTCTTTTAAAATTTTTTTGCAAATATAAGGTGGTCTTTTTCTTCGTGAATCAGATGGTTTTTTATGCTCTGGATCTTGTAACATATCTGGTGGTATTTGAGTTGCCTTTATAGAATTATTAATATCACCTTGATTATCTTTGGATTCCACTTGAGTTTTGATAATAATTACTTCTTGCAAAGATGTGTTCATTTGTTTGTTATCATCAACAATTCCACCACTAATTGATCCCCAAAACTAAAATATATATATAATATATAATTATAATCAAAATTACGTTAATTATAATATATACATATACATAGATAAAATTTAACCTTTTCCATTTTTTCGTGATCCTCTTTTAAACTTTGTTGATCAATTTTTGTTTGCTCTTCAGGAGCAATGGTCATTGTAAATTTTAAATTTTTCATAATAGTATCAATTTCTCGAGTAAGGTTTCCAAACATCTCTTCAAAATTCCTTGCAGAATTGTATTTATTATATCCAGGAAGATGAGTAATATCATTAAGAAATGTTTTTATTTCTGTTAATATAGTGGTAAAACGTACAAAGTGCTTGTAATAGTCTACATCACGAAAAAGATATTCATTTTCTTCTTTTCTACGTTCTAGATTTTTAATGTGAATTGTAGCAACGTCTACACGAACTAAAAACACATTACAAATCTTTTTGTTATACTCTGCATTTTCAAAAATATCAACAATTTGATTTATCACAGCATTTGCTGTGGTTATTAAAGAAGCAAAAGGTTTAAATGCTTCCCCCACAGAATCAACAGTATTATGTGACGGTTTATCCATTATTATTTTCTGAATAAGTGAGGTATTTGAGTAAATGAAATTGATATTTGTTATTGTAAATATACATTTGGATAGAGGACAAACAAATTCATGATGTGTCACTTTATTGAACTTGATGTTACGCGAAGAAATAGTGCAACTATTAAATTTGGTAATTTTTGTAGATAGATAAGTTTGTTTACATGATTTCTCTCATTTTAAAAAAACAAACAATGGAACTTTATTTCAATTTTATGGAGAAATCTACTATTTTACTTTGCAGAAGTAAAAAATTTTAATTAATTAATTGTTTAATGTTGGAAGATGAAGAATTCTTTAAAAAAAATCGTTACTGCATAAACTTTAAGGCATTCGAGAATCCGTCATTCTAAAACTATGTCAGATTTGCTACTGAATTGGATCTTTGTCAAATCACCAAGTTTAAATTTGATAAAATATTGGTGAAAATTATTCAAATGTCAAGGTACTTGGAACTACCTGTTTAGATTATAGCTGGATGCTTGATTTCATAGTTTCATTCAAAATATTCGTGAATTAGATTGTTATTTTCTTAATGGTTTTGAATTTTTCGATAGGTTGGCAAGGTCATGTAGAAATATTCAAGTTTTAAAAATTAAAGTTGATATTAATTCTTCAATCGAGGACAAAATTGATCGTAATCTGACTCAAAGAACAAAATCAAATCAAGAAACCAGCTATTCATGTAAACAAATGTCTAACTTTGTCAGGGGAATTCAAAAAGGCAGTTGCAATTCATTCAAAATCAATAACCTATTATGAGAAGTCACGGGTACGTTAAATTGGATTTTTTAATACCAACATTTGAAATTTTCAAATTCATGCTACACGAACAAATAAATAAACACATAACAAAGCCAAAACTGCAAGTGGCTTTACTTTCATTTTTATTTAAAGGTTTTTAATTTGCCTTGTTGCTATTTACAAGGCCATATTTTATTATTATTATTTTTTAAAACGAACCATAAATGAATTTAATCAATCAAATTGCAAATCCTCGTTATAATCCAACAAAAATGTATCCTAATCTCAATAAATTTATGAACAAGATTTAAGGAGTGATCCAATCCAACCCAATTGTGAATACAGCCATTGTCAATGTTCAATAATGATGCTAGTAGAATGTCATCATCAATAAGTAATTTGCAACATTGTTTCCTTTCAAATATTACAACCCTAAACTTAATCATTTATAATCAGCCATTTTTATATAGTTTGTCCAAATTTCCTTGAAATCAATGGAAGAAATCTAAAGGTCCTAAATGTTGAGTATGTTCCGATTGACAAACATCATTTAGAAGAACTGTTGCAATTAATTGCTCGAAATTGTCAAAATTTAGAACAATCATCAATATTTTACATTAATGAGTTCAATCAACATTTAGTTGATATGTTTAATAATGTCATTCGATTGAAATGTCTTACATTTAATTATGTTTATTACTGGGAACCTAACTTAAATAATGATGATAATATATTTAATTAAAAGTCTGAGTAGTATACCATTAGATTTGCCTTTTTTAGCATTTTTATGGTTTGTCATGATATAATATACGTAAGGAAAAAAATCTAGAGGGTTCTACGCTAATATTCTCACATATTATAAAATAAAAAAATATTCTTTTTCTCAAGGAATAATTTTTTTCTTTAAAAAAAAAAAATGCCAACTGAACATCAACAACCGGTGGATCCATCACATCTTTTGAATTCGTCTAAATTTTTAGAAAGTCTTCGCAAACTACATATTGATTCATTTCTACAAGAAATCAGCAATAAACCACTTGAGCCATTAGTTTATGCACATTCGGATAATAAAATCTCCTTCGTTCTAAATCTTTTGCGAATTCATAATATAATTTCGATACCAGTATTTGATAATTACCAAAATAAATTTGTTAGTATCGTTAATGTGGTCAACATTAACAGATATTTAATGTTGAAAGAGGTTTTTAGTAGAATGGATGCTAAGGAATCTGCTCATGATTATATGAGCAAGGAAGTAAAACAAAAAATTACAAATGTTTACGAAAAACCAATCAGTGACTTGATTGATGAAATGAATTTAGCAAATAATTTTAAAATTTATCACAAATCCGAACCACTTATCGATGTATTAGAAGCGATGGGCACGCACGAAAATGTTTATGCTATTTTAGCTTCGACGTCAAACAATAAAGAAATTATGGCAAGTGATGTCCAACATGCCGCCATTATTACCCAATGGGATGCGATCGATTACTTTCTTAAAAATCCGGTTTTGAAAGAAGCTCAGAAGGATGGTGCTTTGGATTGGCCAGCTAATAAAGTTATGCAACGATCTTGGATCTCCTTTACCAAAAAAGATGATCCGAATCAACCTTCTCGTAGGTAATTATCAATAATTAATTACTTATTATTATTTGATTGTAATTATTTTTTATGTTTTGTTTATAATTAATTTCTTGCTTTCTTTGATTCATAAGATTACCAGTATCTCCAGTCAAGTCCACATTTGCATTTTCCATCACTAAAGACATGACAGCTTTAGCAGGATTTAAAGTTCTGGTAATATTAATAATTATTCTCACATGGTTGTAATTATAATTTATTTTTCTCATAACTTTCATTGTTTATTTTTATGAAGGCAATTCATAACTTAAGTTCAGTCGCAATTGTAGATGGTGGTGATGACGAGGCTGGCGAAAGAATCGTTAAATTAGTCGATAATTTATCATCCTCGGATATTCGCTACCTAAACGTCGACAATATCGCAGAGTGCTTGTTACCAATTACAGAATTTCTTGGAAAGATTCGTACGCACCCGAAAAACATTATTTTTTGTCATGAAGATACAAACTTACAAGAAATCATGAGAGTTTCAATTGATAATGGAGTTCATCATGTTTGGGTAGTTGAGAAAGAGTCAAAAAAACCTATAGGTGTTGTTAGCATGAGCGATATGCTTGCGATGTTTATCGGTGTTCAGGAAGGTTGATTGGATTGCGTTGGTTTGAATTAAAGCGAAAAATTATTTCTATATATTATTATTGTATTATTTTTATTTGTTATCACGATTTTAAATACGTGGCTATATAGTATTACATTAAAATAAAAAAATATGACTTTAGTTCTCGCGTGTGAATTAATAAAATTTGAGCAATATTTTAAAAAAGCATTAGAATTGTTGCGAGTCAAGATCAAATTCATCAACGGCATCCGTTATTATCAATTCGTATCTAAAACATAATGCAAACAATATTTATCATCTTCGCCACTTCAACTATTACAACAATTTCTTCATACAAAAGTAACTTGTCCACAACATCTTCATCGATCTTAATTTTAATGCAGATATAAAAGTCAACACCATACACTGTTGATTTAAACCTTAATGGTTCAACTCTATAAATAGTTCATGGCGTCAAATAAATAATAATAATACTATTGCTATTTAAGGGTAGAATATACGCAACATTTTACCATGATCTACAGTGGTTAATCCCTATTTTCCTATTGAAAAAAAAAATTTTATATCTTGGGCAAGTATGTATACGCTTGGAAAGCTTTTATGTCATGATACTGTTGTCCAATTACAATTAGTTACGGGATAAATTGAGGACCAATAACTGCATTGGGAAGAACGCGACTTTTTAAATGATTCTTAACTTGTGGCTTTTTTTGTTTGTAATGTTTATGTGGTTCTTTGTATGTATTGCATTTATTTCGTAATACTTTGATATATCTTTGTCAGATGGTGGTTTTGAGAAATAAATAATTATTTTTTTATTTTCCCCAATTTATTTAATTACCCATGTCAATTCAATGTTGCACGCTATTTTTTTTTTTTACATTTCATGCTTCCCAAAAAAACAAATTTGGTAAAATCCGCGGTGGATAAAAGACTTTTCTGCAATCAGCAACAGCTAATTATTATCTAATAATAAAAATTCCCCATTTTGAAAAATAGTCGTAATTAAAAAATTTAATTCTTGAATTTTATTGGCTGTAATGTTTCAAAGTCCAATAAACAATTGGAAAGGCTTCCAAACCTTCCTACACTGGAACTTCTAATCCCAATGAAAGGTCGTTGGGGAGCTTCCGATGCGCATCACTGCTTATCTTCTTTTTTTATGAGAATTACATTATGTTGAAATGGAACAAATCATCAAAATTTTATAAAATTGTGTAATAATAGATTAGGCTTTTTAATTGGCTAATTTCAAATTCACACACCAACATAAATTCACATTACAACAGGGTCATGCCAATCAAAAATCAATAAATTTTTTTCATACTATAATCTTCAACTTTTCATTAATTTTAAAATGATTCCTGCAATGCTCACCAAAAAAAACCTTAGTAAACACACTAAAAGTTTACAGAATAATAGAAAACGTGAGTTTCTTGAAAAATATCTTGAAGACCAATTGGAAGCTATTAGAACCGCTTCAATTGATGAAGGTACTCATCAGCATAATAATAACGACGATTTGATAATGAATTTAATATGATAATTAATATAATTATAAATGTACATTTAATAGCTGGCTCTTCAACAAGCTCTTGCACTGATGGTCTGACAAAAATAGAGGTTCCGCGAAAAGTACGAATCATTATTCTTTACGCGTTTATATGTGTGTGTGTATGTGTGTGATTAATTCCAGTTGTATAATTTTTTAGAAAAAACAGTTGAAAAGAGAACCTTACCTTTTCCAAAAAAGCAAGGCTTCTGTTGAAGTTCAAGTGAAAGGAGGTGATGATCATTACCATTGCTATTATTATTGCTATTAATACTTTGCTAAGTTTCGTATTTATTTATTATTAATTATTCTCTTTTGTATAGTGCGAGATCTTATATTCTCTGAAGTTGACTTTTTAAAATCACTTCCAGGAAATAAACATAATAAATACAATAAACACAAGAAAAGAAATATTAAAGATCGCAAGACCATTAGCATCTCATCATCGCCATCAACAACTAATTCTCACCAAAAACAACAACACCAACAACGTTTAAAAATGGTTTCTGTAATTCACAACACAAAAAAACTTAAACGTTTTTTTGAAGAAACAAAAACCAAAAACGACATCACGAATAACACTATTGATGATGAAAAAGCTCCACCAAAAAAATTAAGAAAATTAAAATCTGATAAAATTTTGAATAATAATGATGATGATAATGATGATGATGATAATGCTTCTTATTCTAATTCTAATACTATAGATGGTGTTGGCGTTGGCGTTGATAAAAAAAATCACAATAAAAAGTCAAAACACACGACTAACAAAAAAGCTTTGGCTGGAATATCTACTAGTAAAAAGGGCCTCAGAACACCTAGATTCAGTAAACATTTTAAACAATCACATTCTGAATATTCCGAACACTTGGAAGAGGGGGAAAAGAAAGATGTGAAAGATGTGGAGAAGTTGGAAATTTCTGCTTTATATGAGTCAGCGTTTAGTGAAAATAAAAAATCAGCAACAACCTCACAAAGATCCTGTTATGAAATAATTGTTGTTAACGATTCAGCGTCAATTTCTTCTTCGTCATCAAGGCTTACTGTTGACACCGGTGAAAAATCTTATAGCACCCCTCCAAGTCCTCCCATACAAGATCAACTAAACACCACCAATCACAATAGTCAAATCTTTTCTAAAATATTTAGACAAAATAAATTTTACACAGAACAAACCAATAGTGATACCAATAACAATTTTAATGCTAATAACGCTAGTAATAATAATGACAATGGTATTAGTGATAATTATAGTATCAACAATTATAATAATAACAATAATAATGATAGTTATTCTTACACGCGTCCAACAAACAACAATTCTAATCCATCTTTAAATAGCTATGAAAAAAGACATCTACTATCGGACGACCCCTCAACGGTCAACAACAATATCTTCACCTATAGCCCAAACATTCTAGGCTCAAATAACTTTGCAATGAATGTTGATTCAATGATTGATAATAATTTAGATATAATAATACTCGGTTCTAATAGTCACTCACCATACATTAATCAGCACGATGCCTTACATAATAACACTAGATTACCACCACTTCCACAACCACGATCAATGAACGTTAATGTATACAATTCAACAAATAATAGCTATCCTTCTGTTTTTAATTACGGCAACCATCAATCATTTGAACCTGATCATACGTTCAATTATCAAATTTATGGTAATCCACAATCTACCCAACATCCAATTACGCAACATTCTAATACATGGCCACGACCAGAAATGAGGATGATTAGCACATCATCCAATCCTTCTCAACAATTTAATAACATTTATACATCGTCACCGCCTTTTTCTTCATATTCATTACCACCTGCTAGATTGAACGATAACTGTAATCATCATCATAATCATCAACATAATTGTCAACAACATTCACGGGATGTTTTTAATCAATCTGCCGAAGTTTTAATAATTGATTTAACTTCTGATAACGAATACACTGATGATGGTGGAGGCGGAGGTAACAATGGTGGTTTTGTCAAGTATCTTAATAATAATAACAACAACAACAATAACAAAAATGATACAAATTCCTTAGTCGATGTTACATCAGAATTTAAATGGAAAAAACATCGATTATACTGACTTTACATTATTTTTATTTTTCTAAAGCTGTTATTATTTTTTGACTGATTTTGTTGGACTGATATTTTTTTTTAAAAAGAAAATTATTATTTAGCGCATATATATATATATAATGGTGGATTCATTTACTATTTTTTATGCCTTTAATAAGGTGTATATATATATATATATATATATAAAGATGTATTATATTATATCATTCAAATTGTTGCTGCTTTATAATAAATAATAAATGATAGAAAACCAATCCATACTTTTCCCAAGTGTCATTATTGCATCCCAAATTAGAATCCGCTCCGATATGTATTTATATGAACTTCTCTTTTAATGTTTATATATATATAATTTTATTATTATAGAAAAGTTTTTTCTTTTAAATCATAACATCGTTCAAAAATAAAAATAATACAAGATAAATACAATCTCAATACAATCCCACAATATAAATATTATACATAAACAAAATGTATATACTATCTATAATTAAATAAGAAAGAAACAAAACCATCAACTAATTTTTAATTACTGTGGAAAAAATTGAGGTTGTGGGAATTCGATGTTGGGACTAGGCGTTGCTTGAGGATTTGCTGGAACCGGAGAAACTTGAGGTTGTTGAAATGGTGGTTGAGTTGGTGGGTACGGTCCTTGAGTTGGTGGATATGGTCCTTGAGTTTGTGGGTACGGTCCTTGAGTTTGTGGATATGGTCCTTGAGTTTGTGGATATGGTCCTTGAGTTTGTGGATATGGTGCTTGAGGCTGTTGAAATTGTGTGTGAGGTTGTTGAATTGGTACCTGAGGCTGCTGAAATTGTGTTTGAGGTTGTTGAATTGGTGTTTGAGGCTGCTGAAATTGTGTTTGAGGTTGTTGAAATTGTGTATGAGGTTGTTGAATTGGTGTTTGAGGCTGTTGAAATTGTGTTTGAGGTTGTTGAGTTGGCAAATGAGATTGAGATGAACTAGCAGCAAAAGTATGAATATTTTGCATTTGAACATTTTCTCCTTGTGGTGGATTATTAGTACCAGCAACACCAGTGTCCAAAGATGATTTTGAGGAATTCACGTTTGCTTCATCTGTATGGGCATCATGCTTTGGTAATGGTTGACGTCTATTTTCATACCATTCCTTACCGATCAAAGCCAACGAACCTAACCAACCCGCCAAAGCAAACCAACCGAAGGCATTTCCGGCTCGTGCAGTTCTACAATTTCCGGCCAATCCATCGGTAAAAAGACTTCCTGTTTTGTTTTTAGCTCTTTCAAAGGCAGCCGTATCCGAGCTCGAATCACAATTTCTCAAACCCAATTCTATACTCAGTGCGATCGTTACCAAAAATACAAGCACAGACCAGATTGCTGTAAGCACGAACTCTATTCTAATGACCCTTAAAGCTCTTGCCAAACTTTGAAATTTACCATATTGTAAATAAGTATAAGGAATACCGACTATTGCAGCTGACATAATAACTGACAAGGCCACAAAGAAAATAAAAATATTATCTATTATAGTACTGGATGTTGTCTTGTTATCAAATGAAATAACTGCTGCGAGACATGCTATTGCAATAAAAGCACAAAATATTTGAGCTCCTCTTAATCCCCATTGTAATTTTGTAATTGAAATTTCCAATCTATCTACAGCCATAATTGATATTCTATTATTATTATATTATTATTATTATTATTATTATTATTATTATTATATTATATGATTATATGATTATATTTATTATTATTATTATATTTAGAAATCGTTTGTTTATTAAAAAAATTAAATTATCTTGTGTTTTTTTTAATTTTAAAAAAAAATTTTTTTTTTTTTTTTTGCAGAGTTGTCACCGCAACACTGTGGCGACCAAGTGGAATAAAAAAGGTATTTATATATGAAATTTTTTTTTTTGAATTGTGTAATTATCAAAAAAAAAAACAATAATAGTAGTGTGTGAATGGGATTATATAAAATGTGTAAATCTTTATATATAAAATAGAATTTCAAAATAAGGGTTAAAGTTTTTTTTCAAAGAAAAAAATTACGCCAAAAAAGAAATCTACACAAGAGAAAAAAATCTAAATTAGCAATAAAATAAAAGGTTTAGTTAGTTTGAAGGTAAAAAAACTTTATTTGGTGTTCTGAGAAAAAACTATTAAAAGTACCGATCTCTTGGTTGATAAATATATTAATACCCTCCTTCCTAAATTTCAGGGTTAATAAGATTCGTATCCCATGCATTTTTGAATTCAGACTTGTCATATTAAGAATAGGAATATTACTAATAAAATTATTCATTGTTAAATTACCAGAAGTTGGGATTAGCAACAACAATAATATATTTATATCTGTAAGACATTTCTTTTTTCATCAAGATAATAAAAAAGGTTATTACTTCAATTTTTCCTTGTGCATTGAAACTATCATATTATAGATAAATTAATTCCTAATCTGTATAATCAATGGAGGCAAGAAAATTTTAAGGAGGATATAGACTGACTCTATCCGAGATAATCAGGCACTGCGTATTAGAAAAGTGGACTAGTATTGTATTCCAAGTTCCGTTGGAGTTTTCCGAAGATGCAGACTGTTCCGTTGTGATTTAGTTTTGTTAGGCTCTAATCTAATAATAGAACCACCAAGGTAAAATAATACTTTATTGCAAAATATGATTTAGATTTGGCAGTGTCATTGACCCAGATCATCCCGATATTTGGATAAGTTCGTGCGGCAGTGAAATTTTATTGTGGAACACAAACGTGTTCACAGCCACCGGATCAATTAAATTTAGCTCTCCAGTAGTAAATATATATATATATATATATATGTGTACAATTGTTTTTTTTTTATAAACATTCATAAAAGATAATAATATGTATATGTAAAAAAAAATTAAAGCAAGAATAATTTATGAGCTTTATGCTAAATCACATTTGGTAATTTAATATATACATTTATTTCTAATTAACTTTTTTGATCAAGTTTAGATCATCAATCATTAACATTTTTTTATTTTTTAAGACGTTCTAATGCTGACTTGATTTCATCTAATTCTTTTGTGGTGGAATCTAATTTAGACCTATGAGTTTGGATTTGTTCTTGAACCTTTTTATATGCATCTTCAATTTTACTTATTTCTTCTTGTTCTGCTTGAAGACCTATATATACATACATATATGCAAATGTATAAATAAAAATCAAAGAATATATTTATATAAAGTAATATAAATTAACCAACTATATAAAGAATTAGGTGTGGATTTTGCTGGAAGACTAGAGTATGGATGAGATGTTAATATTTGATACATTGCTTCCGTTGGATCAGTAAAAACCTACATCATATACGATTATGCATTATTTACAAAATATTATACATACTATTATAAACAAAGATCAATAAAAATTCCATTTATTTACCAATTCGTCATATAAAAAACTTTGTACAGGTTTATTTTTATTAGCAGTTGATATTGATCCATCTTCTTCGTAAGGATGAAGTCGTAAATTATGATACAATGTTACATGTTTTTCACCGCTTTCTGGCACAAATTGTAATTTTATCGATAATTCAAATTCACCCCATCCAGTTTCCGTAATTTCAAAAGGTGGATTCTCAACAACTATAAAGTGAAAATCAATGTAAATATAAATCCTTTTGTTTTTTTAATTATTTATATATAATTAATAAGCCATCTACCTCTTGATGAGTTAGGATAAGTTTCATGAAGTTTAAAAGTGACACGTTTAACAAAGTAACTAATGTCTTCACCATTTATTCCACTTACAGAAACTGTCCATTTATGAGTATGATCAGATTCTGGTGCTTTTTTTTGTGGTAATAGAGTTGCGACATTACCATACACTATTGGTCGTACTATTGTTATTCCCTATGTATTGTTATTTGTTTATATATGATCCAAGTAAATAATATATATAATAATAATAAAAAAGTAGCTTTTAAATAAATATGTACATGTATACAAGATATGTATATACAAAAAAAGGTTAAATAGTTTTTAAAGTAGTAAATTTGAAAAATTAAAAATTTATTTATGAAACAATTACCTTTGTTCTTTTTGTTGACGACATTATTAATACGCTTTAAAGGATTGTTGATAAAAAAAATGACAAATTTGGTTCGAATTTCCGGGGCCCTGTAAAAAAATTTTTCTTTTCACAACCTCTGTATTAAAAATACTAAAATTTCTTGTAGATAAAATGAAAGTGGTAACAAAAACAAATAATTTAAATAAATAAATAAATAAATATATATACATAAGAATTTTAAGCTAATATATTTTTTTATTTTATCATTATTATTGTAAAAAATTTTTTTTCTTTTATAGGAAAATCAGAATCATAATCACAGTTTAAAAAATAGACATGACAATGAAATCAAAGAATTATTTTACGGTGAATTATCAGATCTAGACGGTGAATGTGAAGAATGTAGAATACTTGAAAGTGATTTGATCAATTCGAAATTTAGTATTAAACAATTATTTAATTATGAAAAACTTGACGAAAATACTCTTAAAATATTTTGGTTAAAACTAAAAGAGTATAAATTCCATAAAACGATGGCAATCATATTGAAATTTAACAAAATTAAACATCTTAAAGATGATGACATTCCAGTCAAAGTAAAAAAGTTATTATTAAAAAAAGATGATAGGTTTGAATCGTTTTCAAAAATAACTGAAATATTCAATTGCGAATTGAATCATTATAGAAGTAATAATAAGATAAAGAATTTATAATGTTGTATAATTGAAACAATATCTATATAATACAATCAATCTATAAAAACTTATCATCCCTAATCTATCTATAGTGAGTTATTTATAGTGAAAATGAATAAACAAAACTTGTCTCTATTCACATTTCTTTTTTGGTGTTTTTCTTGGTCTTTTCTTGAAACATACATGATACTTACACCCGTCGACTAAACTCAAGTAATTAATATTTTTTATACATATAGATCTATATTAAAAATTTATTATCAATTGTAAAATTTCATTTATTCATTTATTCATTTATTATCATTCATTATCTGTTTGGCTTCAAAAGTCTTCTTTCGCATAATCTACATGGGCTCCCAAATTTGGAAATGCCTTTGTATAACGTATAAACTTCTCGTGATTGCTTTAATAGTTGGATTTTTCAATAATAATGACAGAACCTGATTTGACAACTATTACTTGGAGAAGTGTTGAATGGATACAAATGGTATTTTTTTTACTTTAAACTACACTAATTTAAGCTATTTTCCAATTTATTCCTGATATCTATATGGATCAACAATCTTGCTTGTTTAGCAACCAGATGGGTTGAATTCAAATAACGTATTAGATTATTTTGCTGAATCCCCATTCTGGGATCCACAATGTAGCAATAATATTTTGAAAATGCAAACTCGTTATAATGAATTGAAAGATATTACTTCTAATCTAAGGTAAATTGGCCTTTAATTCATACAAGGCATATATCGGAAGAGTATGTGTTTAATTGATGGTTTTGTAATGTAGAAAAATGAAAGGAAATGAATTTCAAGTTGTAGATGAAAAGCCACCATATTTATGGGTGATTAGAAAACAATATAGGTTAACAGAATTTGAAGGTAAGTAAATAAATAAATAGTAATAGCATGTGTGATGATGATAATTTTAAAATCCTTTTTTGTAACATAATTATTGTCACCTTTTTCTTGAAGAACTTTATTACCACTATGAAGTTCATTTTTTGTTCACAAATATCACATAACCCCATTAATAATTCGGTCAAGAATTCAATAATTCTAATTTGTCTCTTCAATTCAAATTTTGGATCTTTTTTTTTTTATATAAAGTGAGACCAGTAGCTACTTATTATGTATTAAATTTCAACATTTACCAAGCACCAGATTTAGATTCCATTATTGGCAATAGAATTGTAAGTTTTGGTATAAATAAGGTTTTCACGCAATGAGATTACTACTATTTATTTTTTTTAATTTGAACTCACATTATTATTTTTTTTTCCTGGAAAAGTTAACAAGCATTTATCAATTAAGTTTAGCCTTTAATACAGCATACAAACATGTAGATTTTCATCCTGCAACAGGTTATTCTTGGAGGCCAACAGCATCATCAACAAAATCGACAAAATCATCAGCGGCAGAAGTGACAAAAACAACCGCTGCTACTGCTGCTGCCGGGGCAACAACATCATCGTCAATATCATCACCATCAACAATAAGTAGTGATGGTGATAATAACAATGAATTAAATCAAAATATTATTAATGACAACACAAAAAGTAATTTGAGTGATTTTCTTTTGTTTGCCATTTCACAAAACAAAAAAAATTTATATAACACATTTTCAACATTTCTTTTTCTAGAATCACGAATCATTCATCAAGAACCATTAGAACAAATAGAATTTCGTATGGGAGTAGATAGAGTTTTAAAACATATTAATGTAAACACGGAGCGGCAATTACGTCATGTTGATGAATTACTGAATAGGCCACCATCACCACCACCTACATTACAAGATAATAACATAATATCGAAAAATGAACCAAACATTTTAATGACTAGTCCCACTTTAATATCTGTAAGTTTATTTGTTGGTAATGATGGCTAAAATATGTTTCTTTCTTTAATTGAAAAAATTATAATGTTTTTGAATTTTCTTTATTTATAGCCTTCACAAATTGGTGCAGAATCATCTGTTACTATGCAAGGTAATATATATATTTTTTAAAATATTATCAATGTTATTATTAATAATTATTGAAAATTTTTTTTGTCAATTATTTAGATCAAAATATTAAAAGACGTAAAAAAAGTGAAGATTCTGGTAAAAAGAAAAAGAAAAGTACGTAAGAATTTTTATAGAAAATATTTATTTATTTAATTATTCATTCATTCACATAATTTCATCCTTCATTTTATAAAACAATCTTTATTATTTTGTAATTATATAATTTTATTATAAATTTATTAAAAAAATATTTATTTTTTTTTTACTATATTCATGGTTTTATGACCTGCCAAGAACAAACTAGTTAGATATAGCCATTATAATATTCATCATCATCTATACCAAATCATCCTTTTCAACAATCATTTTTTGTTCAAAAATAAAGTAATTAGTTATCAATGTTATTATAAGCGAAAAATTTTTTGTTGTTTTATAAATATAATTTTCATGATTTAATCTTGTACCAATATCGTTCAACTTTGAAAATAACTAGCCGTTTCTCCAATGACATAAGTCGATATAGTTTTTTGATGATACTCATCCGAAAACAATTCTAAATTATTTATTATATCATCTAATAATTATACCTTAACAATTGCTGTATCACCTGCAATAGTGTCATTACTAAGGTACGTTATATTAAAACTATTTATAAATAATAGTATCAGGTATAGTTATATATATATATATATATATATGTGCAACATAAAGGTTCGATCACTTACAATAGGGACTTATTGATACAAATTTTTTAATTTTTTTAATGTGAATCTCAATGTGAATGGATAGATGTCATTTCGATGAACAATTTACAGCTAAATAAAGTGACTCTAAAGTTTTGTTATCCCATTTCCTACATTGCCATCATCATAACGGATAATTAGTGATAACTATCATTTTTCTTTATCTTCTTGTAGCAAAACAAATCCAATTCGATAATTCGGATCCTCCATCAAAAAAAATTTTTACAGTCTCACCCTTTTTCTGTAAAATGTTATAAACCTAGAATCTATATAACATTTTTGTGTATTTGAGGTGTTTCATAAATAACGTTTTGGATTATTATATTTTTTTTATGTACTAAATAAATTATCAATGCATTCTCTTATTTAATAATCAATCAACTAATTCTATTTATTTTCTTGATCATTGCTTTATATACAATTTAAAATTTACAAGTTTCTGTTTCAGGCTAAATTAGTGACATATTGATATCTCGTAATTCTTCACCTTAAATATCATTACATCCAAATTGAATCGTTGATTAAATAAAACTAGATAATTCAACTAATAATATTGCATAATGTTTTGGATTGTCTAACGATGATGGTGTATACAAATAATCAAATTTTTTTATAAATATAAATAAATGCTATTTTTATTTAAAACTTTACCTTTAATTCCAAAAATTGAGGCTCATGTCTTTATCAAACGTTACACTAACTCAATGGTTTTTTAGGAAATAAAAAGTCTTAAAATATTTTTAATACACACACACTAATATATATAAAGTATCTAAACCAAAACCAAAATAATCGATATTCTTTTTATTCCCCATATTTTTACATTCTCGTTCTTAATATTATCAATTAAAATTTTCTTTCTAATAAAACCGTTTTTTCAACACTAAATAACAACAACAATAATAATAAAAGTAATAAAAGTAATAAAAATAATAAAAAATAATAAAAATTATAAAAATAATAAAATAATAAAATAATAAAAATGATGAGTAGTAGTAATCTAGAAATGTTCCCACTAGAGGGTATAAGTAGTAATAATAATAGTAACCTCTCCCCAACAAAATCTCAACAATCTCAACAACAACAACAACTTTTAGCTATCTGCTTAACCAATAATACTGTCAACCAACAACAATTTTATTATTACTCTACTTGTAAGTTTATTATTTATGTTTGATTAATTATAATTATATTATTAATATTAATATAAATGTTTTTATTTTCGAAAAAATCAAGTGGGTAAGAAAGCCGGGTGGTGTTTTTGTAAGTATTGAAGCTAGAATAAATATTCATATTCTATTCAATCATCAATAATTTAAATAATTTAACTTTAATAATTTTATTTTATTCCTTAGGACACCCCCAAACAATCATTACTGAACTTTGGAGAAGAAGGCTTTCTATACCGGAATAGTGGCAGTGTTTCAGTATTAGAAAGCCTTTTAGAAGAAGACTGGGAAAATAAAAAAAATGTGTTTGGAGATGTCTTTAAAAATAATTATATTTCAGATCTCGATCTGCGTTTAGCAATAACGTCAGGACACCAAAAGGAATACGAAGGGATTCTTAAAAATGACGTCCTTTTCTTAAAGGGCAATAATTTAGAATCTATTGATTTGAAAGAAAGGTATTTGGTTTAATGTAAATTTTTTTGGGGGGTTTCTATCTATACAAGATATGTTGGTTATCATAAAATTCCCTATTTTTTTGCCAAATATTAATTTCATGAAAGATGTATTTTTTTTTGGAACTGGATCTAGAAAAAAATTAATATTTATACATGTATATTTATTATACATATTATATATATATATATATATATATATATATAATATTGAAGTAATATTTGAGTCAAGGATAGTGGAGGTTATTGTAACCCATATTTTGTTCTAACTTTTCTTTAAATTTTATTTTATTTGGATTACTTGCACTTCAAAATATATGGTTTTGCATTTGTTACTTTGTTTTTTTTCAATTGTTACTATTATTGAATAGTATCGTCGCCATTCTTGAGCTCGCCGAAGAATGTCTAAAATGCCATCACCTGGTAGTATGTCTTCACAAAGGGACTCCGGATCTGAGTAAGTATAAGCATAAACATCACTATTATTTGTTATTATCATGTTCAATCTAATTAAATCTTAATACATGTATGAAGTTTTAGAAACGTTTTTACGCAGTTTCTTATACATTGGATTTGAGCTAATCGCCCCCAAAACTTTTGACCATAATTCCGACGAGTATATTCTCGTTGGAATAAGCTTTGATTAATATTCAATTTATTTAAATTGTGTTAATATTAAATATTCTTATTTCGTTAGTTTTTATAATATATCTGTTTATATGCATTTGTTATTTGCGTTTATATTATATGTTAATTATTAAATAAAATATTTTATTTCTTTTGTAAAAATTATATTTCAGAGTATTCTAGGATCTAAGAGTATATTTTATATTATGAGAGAGAAAAAAAAAGAACTTGGAATATAATTATAATTATTAATTAAATTTGATAATAAATTTTCTATCCATGAATGTTAACCAATCTGAAGTAATAAACCCATAGATGAACATTTATATAATCCAAGAGACATTATAAGAAATTGAAAAAATACATATAATAATTTGGGCCATAATAAATAAGGTTTAGTTTTTGATGATTCATATCTTTCAAATACTAGATAATTAATTTACCACTATCAATGCTCATCAATGATTTTATTGGTTGGAAAAGTAACATTCCTGTAATCATAACACTAAATATCTGTACTCCATTTCCACTCATTCATAACATAAATAATACATTCATTGGTATATTTTTTCCTGGTGACAAAGCTTGCATCCCAGGCTTTCTAATAATAATACAAATATGAATATCATTATGTTTGAAAATAATAATGTTCAACAATTATAAATTGTTGATGATAACAATACTTTTATTTTTAATTGTTCTTAATCTTTTTCCGTTGAAAAAACTTGTCCATCTTTTTTAGTTTTCTATATACAGTATATAATAAATATATGATGCTATTAATTTTAAAAGATGTTTTGAAATCTTTATATATGTATATCAAATTCATACAATACCAAATTTCTTTTAGAACTAGTTGAAATGGAACTTGAAAGTACGAAACCTGGTGGTGGCGGTGGATCGATCACCAACACTTGTCCTCTAACTTCATGTCGTCTAAATTTAAAAAATTTATTGAATTAATAACTTATAAATATTATATATATAATATATAGAGTTTACCTTTGCTTGATCCGAAAGATTTGTAAAATCTATTCTCCATTTATTATTATTACTCGTCATATTTTCATATTTGGGAAACCTTTATGTCACACACACAAATTATTTTATTGGATGAAGAAAAGAACCGGAGAAAACTAAAAATGAATTAGAAGAACATGAGCCGGTCATTAAAAAAAGTGCTGGATATGCATTCATCTCTATAAAAATTTTTTACGGAAAACGGTATTAATATTAGTATGCTTTCAGTTTTTACCACCATACTAATACAGAAAATGTACCGAGCCTTTCCGTATGTTTTTATATTGAAAACATTGAACTTTACAAGAAACACACGGGAAATACAAATTCCATATGTAATCCATTATTATTATTATTATTACTATTATTTATTTTATAGCGGGAAACATAGAATGCATTTTCCCCACATATCCACTATTAATATGTTTTTAATATGTTCTAGTATATAAAACAGTAGTATTAATAGTATTAGTATTTTCAATATGTTTTCCGCACAGGATTTTTTTTAATAAATAATAATCAAACCAAGATATTATTTTTAATTAAAATAATAATTAAATCAAGGTAATGTTTTTTTACTAAAAGACCCCCCAAAGCGAGTTTTATACCCTATTACTACAATTAACAATCCACCAGTTCTTAAAAAAGGCACATTATCTTTCCACAAAATGTAGGATTACACTTCAAAGCGTTTCCTTTGTTGCTACATGGGCAAATTTCAGCATCAAACCACCACATTTACAACAATAGTATAATTTTGTTCGAGTTCGTACCAGCATTAAATACCATAACCTGAATGCACAAATACGAATCTTGGTTGTGGATTATCAACAGTCACAACAGGCATCGGGATCACGGTATAACGCACATTATAGGGAACAACTGAAGAGAATAATCAAAGAAAAAATGGTCAATGTTTAAGGTTTCGAACATTTGAATAGTAACCCCTTAACAGTCAGTGTGCAAATCCTTTCTCTTTTTTTTAATTAGTGCGTGTAACATTCGCTTGAATGCCAAAATTTTCTTTTAACATTTATAACACATAAACTTCTTAATAGATTAAAAAAATGATATATATAAAA
>CAJVPN010000791.1:0-21192 GCA_910592215.1 Entrophospora candida
TTTCATCCTACAAATTCATTTCCTGATTATAAAGTTGGTACAGAATGGTCTGGTAAATATACAATTGTATTAAACTCAGATAATAAAAGATTTGGAGGCCATGATAGAATAAATGAGAGCATACCTTATTTTTCAACACCTGAATCTTGGAATGTAAGAAAGAATTCCATCAAGGTATATATAAATATAAATATTGTGAATATGACTATACATATGATTATTGTATTTTTTAATTAAAATTTTTATTTTTTAGGTTTATATTCCATGTCATATTGCATTAGTTTTAGCACGTGATTAAGTTTTTTAAAATTTGCATTTTCAAATTATTTATTTTTTAATAATTTGTAACATTATTATTTATGATTAAATAAATATCACACAATAAATCAAAATTTTATCATTGCCATTTATATTTTAAAATTATTAAATTATTCAATTATTATAAAAAGATTTGAAATAACAAAAAAAATTAATTGTAGGATTTCGATGGCAGCTTTAATGTGTGAACATGCACTATTCCATATCAAATATCTCATACAATGTAACAACCATGCCAGGATTGTCAGGTACATGCTCTAGATTTTTTTTGATGGTGGAAAATAAATACTTGTCAAGACTAAATTCAATAAAATCAACACAATTGTTTTGAATGAATTTGGATGCTTCTACATCTTCATATTTATTAATATTTTGGAATGCTATTGATATTTCTTGCTAAAGGCTCTCTGAGTTGACTCTCTTTCTGTCAACATATTCTTGCAATGGTTCATTTCTTTATCCAATGTTTCTTTTATATTATTCCATAATTGTTTTTGCATTTCACATACAAGTATTATTGCACAAAGTGTATCCATATTAACATGCAGCACATTTATTCTTTGTTGAAATCTTAGCAACTTAGGTTGCTTTCTCTACTAGAATAAGTCCAAAATTGCACTTAATTTATATCCATCCAACCACTTCTAATACATTGTACAAATTCCAAAGCTCCATTCAAGGTTAGTTATCCATTAGTGTTCCTGCAATATCCTTGTTATCCATACATCCATCTATTTAGTTATTTTCATGAGTGGATTTCTAATAAACAATTCTGTCATTAAATTAGAGCTATCTTGCTCAGCTTATCACATCAGCAGCTAATCAGTACTTGACAAATTGCAAAAATCATGTCATGACAAATATTAAAAGAAGAATCAATAAATGAATTCAACATAAATTGGCTTAGATACCATTTTCAAAGAAAAGTCTTATAAAATCCTTTACAGTGGTTCGAGACTTTCACTTCCATCATTTACATACTATCGACAAACTGATGGTATATGTGCTTCTGTCCACCTACAAAGGCCAAAAAAATTGGTGAAAGGAATGATGCTGATGAATATGAAAAAATTAGATTTGGAGGGGTGTAGAGTAGTTGGCATTGACAATGGAAGAAGGGATTTATTTGTGCTGTAGACCAAAATGAAAAAGCAATTAAATGCAGCACAAAAAATATTATGAGATGGCTGGGTTTAGGAAGGCAAGAAAAAAAAGTGAAGCTTGGATGAATAAAAATAAACGCATACAAGCTAAGCATGTTGGTCGAAATTGCCTCTCTTAATAAATGATCATTGCCGAATCCAAAATGCCAAAATATTTTTCATAGTTACCAAATCAACTTTATTATTATATCTGAGATTATTTGAACACTTTAGCTCAATAGCCAAAATTCTAGGTAGTTTTTTATGTCTATTGATATAAAGAATATTGTAAATCTGAAATTGCTTGCCGAAATTGATTTTTTCAAAAACCATTTCGGCTAACATCCTTAATAATATAATTACAATTCATATAATTATTTTATCAAGTTTCAAGTTTTAAAGCCAAATATTAACTTCAGCACTAAACCTATATTACTATTATATTATTCTCAAAAATATATTTATTATTAGTTTTTTGAGTTGTGGTAAATTTATTATAAAGGATGTTTTTATGACTAGTATCTATTGCTCATTTAATATTACCTTACATTTTCAGGTGAATAATTTCAATATTACTATCACTAAGGCGTTTATTACCATTATTATTAATATTATCATTGTTATTATTATTATTATTATTATTATTATTATTGTCATTACTTTTATCAAAGATGACCTCAGTATTACTATCAGTATTAACATTTATAGATGAAATAATTTCAATATTATTATTAGTATTGATTTCTTTTTCATCATTGTTAGTCAATTTTTTGGATTTCTTTTTTCTTCTATATAAAACTAGCCCAACAATAATAAGAATGATAAAAACTACACCAGCCATAACAGATCCAACAATTATAGCTACATTATTATTACCATTTTCACCTGGCATTATAGGCTGATTATTAATGCTGGTTGGAGTTTGTTGACTATCAGTGCTGGCAGTGGCTGTTGTTGATTGATAGGTGCTGGTGGTGGCTGGTATTGGTTGACTTGAAGGAACAAATGTGTCCAGCCATTTATAATTATATTTATCACTAATGTCCAATATCAAAATATTTTGATAAGGTTGATTTTTATGAATCCAAATCCAACCTATAATTAATTAGTTAAACATGATTAACAAATATAATTATAAATGTATGCATACATGCACGAGGTTATTATTTACCAAATGTAATTATCATATAATTATTATACAAATGCGCAGTGTGACCATAATGTTGCCCCTCAATAACTGGATAAACAATATTTTTTGGAATGGTCCATTGAAAAGGATTTTGTGTTGTATCTAATATTATTAATTTGTCTGATTGAAAAGTGCCACCATACACAATTACTCTCCCGTCAGGAGCTAAAAAAATAAACAAACCTACTTGAGAAAATTATTTCAATTAAAAAATTATAATGATAATTAATTTTACCTAATACTGAGGAATGATCTTTTCGTTTAGAAGGTATATCACCAGCTGTTTTCTATGACAATATAAAATCTGTCAAGATTTTTTTAGTTGAAAATATAATTATTTATTTATAACTTACCATGATAGACCATGAATTCTGTAAAATACTATATAGGTATACCTAAATATGTACAAACTATTATTATTATAAATTTATGGATTTATAAATAAATAAATTATAGTACCTACAATAGTTATATAATCTTCAGTATCTCCTCCAAAACAAACCATAGTTTCATCATTTATTAAAAGGCAATTGAAAAAATCTATCCTGAGAGGTGGACCAACATTGCTTGGTGTTAAGGTTGTAAATGCCAAACTATTGGCATTGAATTTGTATATACGTGGATCATAGATAGTATCAGTCATTATATAAGTGTTTCCATTATTATCTTTTGTGTAATATGTTCCAAAAAGATCGGCTAATTCTAATTGCCCATCAAGCATCTCTGGAGTCCAGGTATCAAATGTCTTTGTTGAATAAACCATAGATCCATATGGAACATCAGTTCTAGCACCAGCTATAAGATAAAGTGTTTCATTATTAGTTCCTCCTAATGCTAATGCTACTTTTTCAAATTTAGGTAGCCCTGATTTTAAAACAATTTGTTTTATTGGCAATGGTTGGTTGCGTGAAAATGGTAAGGATAAATCAATGTAAGTTACCATGTTACTTAAAATAGAAGTTTTAGGAATTAAACTAGTTTCGCCTCCAAAAAGATAGAGTTTATCATTTATTATGATTGAACTATGAAACACTCTACTTAACAATTGACCAGTTACCAAATATTTGAAACTAAATAAAAATAAATTGATAATTATTATTAAATATTGTAAATTGACCATTTTTTTTAATGATGATGATAATAATAATAATAAATTCTTTTTATTGCATTACCCTCAAAAAATGAATTTATAGACTTTATCTGTGTAAATGTTATGAAAATAAATTTAAAATTTGATATATTATGCACTTCGTACTCAAACACATACAACAACAACAGCATAATAAATATTTTTAGTGTGGTCACAAAATTCTGGCAAAGAATATATTAATATTAGTATGTAATTATTAAATAAAAATATCAATACTTGTTAAAATAAGAATGTGACTGGGTTAAAATTCACGGGCAATTCTTTTTACAAGGCAATTTAGAAGTTTTCGCGTAAAGCTAGATTTTCAGGTCGTGGCAATAAGTTTCTTCTACTTTAAATTAGCAGCAGCTGGCCAATGAGGGTCACTACCAACAGTTGGTACATTATCATTTGATCCAAATGGTTCAATATTTCGTGATATTTTAATCAGTTTTGCTCAACTTCATAGGAAATACCGCCTCTTTTCATAGTATGCAGACATTTTTTTCTTGACCGCAGTGAACTAAGATTGTGACAAAGAATGTTGTTAATCGATGAAAATTTTAAACATTACAAATATTCTATGTAAATTAAAGTTATTAATATTTATGTGTGTATTTTATAGAACTAAATTTCGGGACAAATTAAAAAATTTAGTTTCGGTTTTCAAGCAAAATGCCGAAACTTTAGGCAGTAATTATTATTTTTGCCGAAACTATAAAATGTGCAAGCCTTTTGTGTAACTAATGATTCATAAAGCATACCGTAAAGTCTGGAAAGATAGCATCCCCTTTTTACACATGTGTAACATTTTTTTTATATTGACGCTCAATTGTTTTAAAGTAGGGGGTGCTATCTTTCGGGGGGTGCTATCTTTCCAGACTTTACGGTAATAATACTTTACCAATAATTAATGTCAGTATTGGCATTAACTATATATTAACATTAACGATTTAATAATAATGATCAAAATAATTTAATTTGAATAAATTAAACCCGTCTATTAAATAACCTTTCCACGAAAATAATATATCACTTGTGTGTGGGATATTTTTATAGTAAAAATTTATTACTTTGAAAAAAATTTAAAATAATGGTATCCGATCAAGAGACATCAAATACTTTAGATGATTATTTTCAACAAGAAAATGATGGTATATATGAAATTTCATCAATTACACCAGAATTTGTCAAATAACAAAAGAAAACACGCTGTCGATAGATCATTGTCGGAAGTTTGAGCCATTTTACAAAAGGAGATGAAAAAACCAAAGGCCATTACTAAGCAACTTGTAATATTGTCATCAGAAATGGGATAGAGCTTATCCTAGTAGATTGGAAATTCATCTAGCAAATCAATGTATTGAGTTTCAGCATTCATTTGTAGTTTCGGCAACAAACCGCAGTTTTGGCATTTTCAGTAAAGTGACCAAATTTCGGATTATTAGTTTCTATAATAATAATAATAACCTTTTTTTTCCGAGTTTCGTCATCATCACGTTTTAGTTTAGGCAAACTTCTATAATGTATTTGTTTGTAGAACAGGAAATTATTCATATTGATCAATAATACGCAGTAATTCAATAAGAGTAGTTTATACAGTAGTATCGATTATTGGTTATTAATAACTTTTTCCATGCTAATAGGCAGTAGCGTTATAACTTAGCTATAAGCATCTAAACAGAAGTATATTTAAGAAAAACAATATAAATGTTTTTTCATTAATAAATGAATATCATCAACAAACTAACTTATAAAAGAGGAATGCAATACGAGAACGATTGTTGGCAAGATATGCATATGAAATCGTAATGAAGATGGCGGGTGAGACTAAAAATTGTATAATAGTCATAATAATAATAATAAAAGCATATAATAAATTGAATATCGTTCTTTCATAACTAGCGTTTTGGGGCCGAGTGTAATAAAATATAATTACAACTGAAAACTTTTCAATTAGTAATAAGAGCAATTCTCGTAATCACTTTAATAATAATGCGAGATAGAGATAGAGAAGAAAGAAAGATAGATTCAATATTCTAATACTAATTTATTTAATTTCATTATATATGGTAAGAGGAAAAGGCAAATTAATAATATTTTCTACGAATGAAGGAATTACATCAATAATCTTACAGCTTGATGTGGTATTATAAAAAATAGACAAAAAAACATTAATATTAAACTTTCTCAAATTCTGTAAACGTATTAATATATATACACATTCTACAATGTTGACACTTCTATGGTCATTTCATACAATTTTGCCATGAATTGTCATCACTATTGGCACAAAATAATAGTAACAAAGACATAATAAAAGAGAAAGAGTGAAATGTAAAGAAGAAAAATCACTTCAAGTTCAAATATTAGAATATTGCAAGAATTCCTTAAAAAAAATTCGGATATTATTCGAAGTTGAAGATTGGATTGTATTGGGTGCTTTTTCCCACTTCACTGTGGAAAAGGCTTGTTGAAGTTTCTAACAAAGGGCACTTGCATAATTATATCATTATTTTTGTTCGATTTATTTTTTGGGACTTTATATACGATCGAGAATTTAATTACCAATTTCTTTTTTTTTTTCAAAGGAATTAATTGAAGATTATTCATATATTACTTCCAAATTGGTTTTTGGTATTATTACTTGGGTAATGCAATTTTTATTAATCCTTTACAAAAAAAAAAAAAGGAAATATATGTCGAATGACAAACATTAACTGCCTCATTGTCTCGTCAAAGGTAATTGCGAAAGAAAGACAAAAAAAAAGTAGTCTGTGAATGAGACGACTTCTTGATCCATCAATTTGTATAAATTAATTAAAGGAAACAGATGTCACAAAGCCATTTCGAAGGCTATTGGAAAAAAATCCGAGAAACAGCAACAATGGATTACAGTGTTTGTACTGAGAAAATAAGTGGCTCGCTGAAAATATTTCAGGATGCTTGTGCACTTTAAAAAAGAAATTAAGAAAGTTGAGAAAATATATAAGAATGGCTAATAAAAGATCCAGAGAAGAAGCGCATCCAAGAGAAAAGATACCAGAACGTATTAACCCACAAAAGAAAAAATTTATCTTCACTTTTAGATATTAATCTTATATAAATGAGGAACAAGTTGCTGATATTACAAAGTACAATTGTGGCGTCGAACTGCCCCAAATAGTAATAATTATAAGTAGCCCGAGTACACAATTGAGGCGTGTCTCAGACAAAAACACAAAAATGACAGGTTCACGTTAATCACCCCATCGACGGATACAATTCCTTCTTGATTTATTTATTTCTTCATCCCGTATTTTTTATAATAGAAATAAATCGTTAGCGAGAGATCGAGATTATACATATGGAGGTTTTAATGATGAGAGTGAAGAATGAGTTGAATACCTTAAGCAGTTATATGAAATCAGTAACGAGCCTGCCAAGACGAATTACGATCAGGTTCCTGATTTATAGATCGTTCCAAGAGGCTTTAAAGTACACTCTGGCACTGTTGTGTCTACCTTTAAACTGAAGGATCCATATCGTATTAGAAAAACCATTCTAGTTAAAAATATTTCTCGAAGTACATGGTTTTTTTTTACTTGAATACACTATTAACTATTTCATGAAGAAAAAAACGTTGGTACATAATATTGTCTTGTTTTTTATTTTTAATATAAACAAAAAAAAAATAAAATATATAAAAAATACTATTTAAGTTTACATATATATTTATATTATTAGGGTAAGTTTAATCCCCCAAAAGAATTTTAATTTCTATAGTTGATGATTTAGCAATATAAATAAATAAATAAATAAATAATTTAATCCCGAAAATAATTACAGAAATTTATATATAAAATATGTATAGGATTTTTTTTGGATTGATTAAAAAAATCATTGATGGTAACTTATTAATTAATTAGTCGTTATAAAACCCACTTTAGAAATTAAGTAGATATTGTTTGATTCAAAATTGCATGGCTAATTGATTCCTCACGGGCAACCTCTTCCTCATGAACTACTTCGTGAACTATTTCTTCATGAACTACTTCTTCCTCTTGATGTTCTTCATCCTTAACAACCTCTTCCACGTGATTTTCTTCCTCCACTACTTGGGTTTCATGAACTTCTTCGTGATGTTCTTCCTCCACTACTTGGGTTTCATGAACTTCCTCGTGATGTTCTTCTTCCACTACTTGGGTTTCATGAACTTCTTCGTGATGTTCTTCCTCCACTACTTGGGTTACATGAACTTCTTCATGATGTTCTTCTTCATGACGCTCTTCTTCGTGGTGTTGTTCTTCGTGGTGTTGTTCTTCGTGACGTTCTTCCTCGCGATGTTCTTCTTCAATGGCTTCTTGATTTTCAGAGACTTTGGAATCGCTAGCTTCAGATTTAGTTTCTTCTTCTTTTGAACTTTCTATTTTATTCTCATCTTTATCTTTTACTACTTTTTTAGCGGGAGGCTTCTTCAATGGAGTTTTGGCTTTTGTTTTTGATGTAGGAGTAGTTTTAGAAGTATCTTTTGATATAGTTTTGGAATGAACACCTCCGGGAGTAGGTCGTTGAGGTTGAGGAACTTTTGTACTTTTCCCATCGGTTGTAGTAGAAGTACCAGTTTTAGGTGCCGAGCTGATTTTAGACGTGGTAGTGGTCGGTGATTTTTTTGGGGCGATCTTTGTTGTTTTAGTGGCAGTGGTAGCAGCTGGCTTAGTTTTTTCTATAGATGTTGATTTTTGATGTATCGATGACGATGTAGTAGTAGTAGTAGGTTTAGATTTATTTGAAGTAGCACCAATTTTAGACTTAGTAAGAGAGGGGGAAGAAGAATTGGTTTTATTGGTAGCAGGAGATTTAGTTCTAGAAGCTGAACTTGTACCAAGTGTTTTAGTTGTAGATGTTGTTGGTGTTGTTGGTTTTTTTAAACTTGAAGCAGTTTTAGAATTTGTTTTAGAAGGTGGGGTAATAGATGAAGGTTTTTTAATGCTAGAACCGATAGTACTAGTACTTGGTCTTTTAATAGCTTTTTTTGGTCCACCATTATGACTGGTAGTGGTGGCACTGGTGGTGGATGTAGTAGTAGGCTTTGGTGTCTCTTCAGGAGCATTATTACTATTATCATTATTGATTGTTGATGATGTTGATGTTGTTGTTGCTGTTGATTCTGATTCTATTTCTTTATGTTCTTCTTCATTAACAACAACACTCTCCTTAGTTTCTTCTTGTACAATTTCTTGCACAATTTCTTCTTGCACGTTTTCTTGTGTGCTTGTTTCTTGTACGCTTTCCTGTACACTTTCTTGCACACTTTCTTGCACACTTTCTTGCACACTTTCTTGCACACTTTCTTGCACACTTTCTTGCACACTTTCTTGCACACTTTCTTGCACTATTTCTTGCACTATTTCTTCTTCTTTATGGACAGCTTCCTCTTCTTCTTTAGTCTCTTCAACACTTAAAGTTATTTGTTCTGTTTCTTCTTTTTCACCATTGGAAACAGTTTCTTTTTCTTCATTAACAGCTTCTTTTTCATTTGTTGTAGTAATGCTTTCAGAAGTTGGACTAGTCGACTCTTCTTTACTACTATTGTTTTTTTCAAAAGCCGAAATTAACTTCCCAGGAATGGGACTGCGAGCACGAGGTTGGGACCGAGCACTTTCGTCAAGGTTATTCTCAAATTTGTCAATAAGAGACGATACAGGTTTAAGTTTTGTATGGTCAGGAATAACCATCTAATAAATATATATATTAATGTATATATTATTCAATTATTACTATTAATTATTAATAAATATATTTTTTTGTAGTTGAATAAAAAGAAACAACACAAACCTTTTTTTTCCTTTTTATAAATAATTAAATGAAATTTGAAATTTCTAATGAAATTAATATTTTTTTCAAATCCAAAAAAATAAAAATATGATAAAGAAAAAAAAAGAAACAAGTTTTTTTTTATATTGGATTACTAGTATAACACTTGAGATATGATTGTTGAACAATATAGTTTTTTTTTTCTATCTTTTATCATCGATTTTCAAATTAAATTAGGAAATTGTGTGGCCAACTTTCTAATTATATATATAAAATAGTAAATTATCTTTATTTGCAAGAGAAAAAAACACTAGATTATCCGAGAGCATGATCGATGGATTCATTATATTATTAATATAATGAAATATAACGCCTTTACTATAATAGAATTTGAATAATATGGGAACAAAGTAATGGTGCACAGTGACGATCAATCCTACAATTATACCATTTTTATGTCTTGCTTGACTCATGACTTGCCTAGCTGGATGGGATAATGATCATCTGATATAAATCTAAATGTGTAACGTGTAGAGTAATTGGGACCCGGACAGTCATATCACAAATGGATAAGGCTAAGCTCAAGAAACCCTTCAGAAGGACCGAAAAAAATCGATTGACATGTGGACGTACACACTATTTAATATTAACGGTAATTAGTAATAGGTCACTAATACATTTTGATTATAGGTTTTGTGAATTTATTTCCTAAGCAGAAAAACTCACTCGCCCTAGGCGCTTGATTTTACGGTCATCTCCTCAAAATACTCAATTTGTTACACTGACCTTTTTTTTAAAAGATAATATAACAACAAAACTTTGTTATTATTGTGTTCGATGAAATTCTACTGTGAATTAGAATCCCTATATAGATTTATAGGTTTATATGTAAATTTTTAATTTAAGAAAATATATACTAAACATTTTAAGCATTTTAAATGAACATGAAAAACAACAACAATAATTATAAATCAGAGACCTGTAAAACAAAAAATCGCCTAGTACAACATTAAAAACACATACATTCGAGTATTGTGGATATTCATTATTATTATTGCTTGTCAGAATTTGAAAAATGCTTAAAAAATTTTTGATTTTAGGAAAAAAAATTTTTTAACCGTTCCATGTAATAAGGGTGTGCTTAAAGATGATTTTCATATTCTCATGTTAAAAGATTATGTTTATTGGAGAAGAGGGCAATGAAAATTATTTAGGTAATGTAGTTTGGCCAATTGGGAATTTTAATAATAATCAACAAGCATTATTAATAGTGAGGTAAAGATTATTTGGAAGGAGGTTAAAATACTAGAATCTAAGTATGATAATGTATTTTCTTCTAATTTGGTTAAATTTTTTTTATAGATAAGGTAGATTTTATTAATTATATTTATAACAAATCTTCCATTTTTTGGAAGTTATTAATTCTCAATCATTAAATGTAATAATTTGTTATTGAAGGATAAATAATATCATTAGAGAAAGATCAGTGGAAAGTGAGAAATAGATGAAACAGAAATAAATATCATAATTAAAATGATACAATCTTTTTTGGATATGCTAAAGTGAGGCTTTGAGACCACATCCATTTATTTAAAAATCCTATTAAACATTTAATCGAGTAGCTTGCAAAGCCTCTTCTCAAATCAGGACAGGTAATTACTATACCCAATTTGTTATTATGTGGGTTTTTAGAAATATGCGATCAAATACATAGTATATGTAAATAAAAATATTATTATTATTATTGAGCAAAGAACATTTAAAAGAGAAATATAACAAATTGCCTTAATCTTTATAATAAAATAAAATAATTATTATTTTTATAAATACTTCTAATTTATCATATTTACAATCTATTATATTAATATTTGAATCACTACTATAACTACTAAGGCTGCTGAAACTTTGTCAAAACTCTAATAAACAATTAGTGTGTACCTTGCCAAAACTCTGCCAATTGCCAAAGCCCCAAAATGCGGAACTTTGCCGAAACAATCAGTAACTCTGCTGGTTGAGTTTTGGCAAGCAACCATAATAACTACTAATAATCTAAAATAAGATCCCAACCACCACCAAATATAGCTAATATTATTAGAATGACTAAATTTCCAGACCATGTTTCTTAACAGCATAACTAAACTGTGTAGAATTAATATCTAATATTAAAAATAAAATTTTCAGTTGTATTTTTTTACATATTATTAAATTCAAATCAAATGAATTATAGCCTCCTACTAATTGGTCTATTGCACATGTTGCCAAATTAATTTGGCTTTGACTCAATTCCCAAAACCTCATTTTTATTTTTATTTTTTCAAAAAGTCACCTGATTGAATCAAGTGATCAACTATGATTCGAAAAGTGCATAATTAAATTTAAAATCCAAATAGCTCATTTTGGTTAATATTTCTTAAACAGAAGAAATCAACTTTCGAGATTCGCGTTAATATGATCAGGTTTAATTTGGCGGTGACATTCAATGGAGTTTTCCTAACTACCCTCTCTGGTTGGACAAAACTAAAAATTATCATGATATTTTTCATATAATGATTAAAGAGTCGTTATGTGGATAATAAAAAACGGGAATTGGTCGTTTTTAAAAAAAAATGGCAAGACTTTTTTGAAAGTGTAAAGGGAACAGAATAATTCACAATAATAATTTTCTTATTGTTGACGAAAAATTGACTGTCTTTTTGAAAAAATACAAAGGCGATGATACTCTGTTACCATTAATTTGAAAAAAAAACGAAAATTGGTCGTTTGTGAAAAAAACCTGACCAAGACTTTGTTTGAAAGTGTATTTTGACCACTACTAAAAAAGAAACAGGATAATTCGCGATTAATTTCTTTATGTTATTGACGAAAAACTTAAAGAAGATGCCTCACCGCTACAAAAAAACATGACAAACGATAACTCGTAAAATGGTTTTTTCAATTATCAACTAATCGTAAAGTGTGTTTTTAGCATTTTTAGTGTTAGTATATAGCATAAGAAAGACATTGTTTTACTGATTAGTTAGCATTAGTAATTATTTAATTTAAAAAATCAACAATTGAATTAATATAATAACTATGCAATTAACCTATTTTAACTTAAATAATTCAAAGTTAACTTTGCCCAATTACAGTTTGGACCAATAAAAAATTAATTTCGAAATTTTAAAAATCTAAAACGCAATTAATTATTTGGTATAATGAATTTTAGATGTGATTTTCTTATATATCCTTAGATTCATTGAAACAAATAAAAGAACCTTTATCTGAAGGAAATTTTGGGCGATCTGCAATAGCTGGCAGAGCAAAAGCAAAGTGTAGAATTACCAAGAGTATCCCTTTAGAAATCGAGTACTCAAAGTTTGCTATAGTTGGCTCGGTCTAAAGGCCTCCTAAATTTTGTGCAAATTTTAAAAGTATAAAGTCAATTCCTGTCCTACTTTTTAAAAAGTAGCTCTATTAGTTGATAGAATAAGTCTTTAATTTTAATGTAATGGGGAGATTTTCTCAAAAAAATTATTTGTTGTAAAGTTCTATTCTTTTTTAAAACTATGCTCATGAGCATAGCGGATATTAGTATAATTGGTAATGATTTTCGTTGATCATATTTTGATTTTATATAAATTTCAAAATAAAAGCAAGTTTTGAGGTTAGAGTCATAAACTATAAAACTTATTGGTAAACATATATAAAATTGTTATCCTAAGCAATTTTTGAATAAATGTCATTTGATTTTTAAAAAAAAAACAATATCAAAATTTATAAATTTTATTCTTTAATGATCAAACCAATCTTCAATTTATAATCATTAGCGACTCTTAAAAGTTCCTCTTGTTCGCTAATTTCGTACAATTTTAAAAGTGCAGTTAGTTCTTTTTTAGCAACATAATTTTTAGCATCCGTCTCATGGGTAAACCACATGGAAGTTCTAACGGGTTCTCTACCATCAATTTTTAATGAATAATTGAATCTACCTTCTCCTACTTCGTTTGGAATGAAATGTACTTGCCCTATTTTGAATTTTATACAGAATTCTTGAAGTATTACATATGGTAGTTTGTCTGGATTCTCAGCGGTTATTCTATTAATCCAAAGTTTGGATTGAGGTACCGTGCATTCTTTATCATGAATATTGAAGTTGTCAACTCTGATTTTATGTAAGTCAATTAATTTATCCAAGTTAGGATTTCGTTTGAATTCTAGCTCCTTGATTAGCCGAACATCATATGGCCTGATACGTGTAAGATAGGCAACACATTTATCAGCCGACTCTCTCCGTGCTTCTTCAACAGTATTATATGCACAAGATTTAAATTTATTTCCGAGATATTTAAGTATACATGTGAAGCGCTTTGCTGGTTTGTTCTTTACAATTTTTTTAATTTGCTCATTTTGTCCATCATCTTGCCCGTCAAGTTCAATTTGTTGATTTGGCTCATCAACATCCATTTTATCTTCTACTTTATTGAGCTTAGGTTGTGGTAGTGTGACTATAGTGTATTTAGGCTGATCTCCTATAATGATTTTTTGATGAAATGCGTTAAGAAAAGCCTGTGAACAATGTTTTACTTCTTCCATCTCAGTGGAAAACACATTATCTTCTATTTGAATTACGGCGATCAGAGTATCAAAAAGATGACTTTTTTTAATATATTCTATACATTGCAAAGCAACATTTCTTTTGGCATTTCTTTTTTCCAATTTTAATTTATTCTTTTTTTCAGTTTGACATGTAAACACACGATTAAAATATTCAAGTCTGCTCAACACGACATTCTTTTCACGATCATACTTGACTATATACTCTGGTGCTTGTGAGCCTTCCACTTCAGCATTTTTTTTTTCATGAAATTTATCCAAGAAAGCGACTGGATTGAAATCTTTGGAGCCTATTGTAAGCGCCTTTGACTTCTTTTTTTTCTCGATTTGCTCCAATAGCACCTTTGAAACATTGATTTCTTGACCTCTAGGACTAGTATCAACAAAGCCAGGAGTGATTTCTCGGTTAATAGCGAGTTTTAGTTTACTATGTTTTTCTTTAGTTTCTTTAGGCATTATTTTTATTTTCTTTATTATTTTTAAAGGTGGAATCAAAATAATTTTTAACTATGTTATGTGTGAGCGAGTTTACTGTTATTGAAATAATAATATTTTTTTTTATTTTTTTTTTCGTGTCACCCACCAAACACGTATTTCACAAATAAAAATTATTATAGCTCCCTCCCTAATATTAATATTTATTGATCTGCAATTGCAATTGCAATGATATGTATATCAAAAAATTATTAATTGAATTGAAAAAATCGAGAATCAAAATTGTATATACTTTCATCATTTTCAAATAAATGGCGAGGAAAATTGTTGGGATCATTATGAACAAATGTTGGCAAATTTGTATCATGTTGTTGTTGTTGATGCTATTGCTTGATTGGCTCTTGATTATTATGTGAAATGGTTATTCCAGAAGATTCAATTGGAGTAAAAGTTGTTGCTGTCGCTGTTGCTGTTGTAGTTTTATTATTATAATAATAATTATTGCTGGAGGAGGAGGTGGTGGTGACAGTTATAACAGATGTATTGATTGATGTCATCATCATACTAGGTGATGGTGATGTTGTTGTTGTTAACAATTTCGTTGCTGTTGTATTTAGATTCGATAGTTTAGAAAATACTGGACTAGTTTTTGGAGGAGTATTTGAAATTAAGTGTTTCCTGAACAACTCTAGATCAAACATGTTGACCACATTTTCATTACTGTTCATATTGATATTGCCATTGATATTCCCAATGCTGTTCATATTGACATGGCCATTGACATTTATATTATTATTGTTGTTGTCATTTCTGCTACTTGTAATATTGCAATTATTATTGTTGGATTTAATTAAACAACCTCTCACTTGATAAAAATTAATGAGTGCTTGTACAATTTCTTCCCATGAATCAAGTATTTTATGACATATTGGGCATGTCCAAGTAGGAGTCTGCCTGTTCATTCATCTTAAAGTATGAGTAAACATCAAAACATTGAAGATGATTACATTGGATTGATCTACATGGTAAATCAATTCTACTATGTGACAACTAATAAAATGAAAACTTGCTATTTTAATAACAAACTATGGATTAAAAAAATTTTTTTATTAATTAATTGTAATGTACTGTGTCCTTCAATGAAACTACACTTGAAGTCACAACAACCTCAGAATCTTGATATGATTTTTTAACTGTAAAAATATTAAAGTCAATAGATAAAAATTTATAAATGTGTCATATGTATAAATACTTTTTTAAATATAAAGTTAAATTTCTTACTTTTCTCTCGAACAATTTCTTTTGAGATATACTTTCCGTTTTTAATTCTATTAACAATCTCTTCTATTGTTACCTTTTTCATTAAATATAACATAAGTACATAATCCTAATAATGATGATATAATAATAATTAAATGTTAATAATGAAATAAAATTTTATTTTTAACAAATAAAAATATGATTTTACTTTTGAAGTATTTTCATAATAAAATTCGATCTTATTTTTGCATGATGAATCTTTTTTGCAGAGCTCCATTATATCTTGAGGATGAACTGTCCCAGGTCTATTCTTTAAACCTCTTAAATTCTAAAAATATAAATAAAGACAAATAAATGAAAAATCAATTGATATATGTTCCTACTTAATTTCATGAGATCTAATGTGATGATAATTACAGCATCAACATTTGTTTTGTTGACTTTAATCAGACAAAGATTTGGGAAATCAATCAATGCTTCTTGCCTGTTGACATCATCTGAACAGCAAAATAGTTGTAGTTGATAAATTCCATTCAATCCTTGTAATAATTAATGAATTAATAAATTGTAAAATAATGATGATAAAAGTATAAAAATATAAAAAAGAAGTTTTTTTTGATTTCTTTCATAGAAGTTTGATTTTGATTGACATTCGCAATTATCACGTTTACATTTTTAGTATCCACTGTTGGCAATTGGACATTACACCATGTATACCTTTTTGGTAATTTGGATGCGCCAATGTACAGTACTATTTTTGGTAATCTTAATCATCAAAAATTATTTTATGATCTACTTTGCAAAAAAAAACTTTTTTTAATAAAACATGATTCAACTTAAAACAGTGTTAAATGTAATAGATAATTCAGGTGCTCTTCTTGCAGAATGTATCAGAGTAGCTCATGGTGGAAGATATGGTCGCATTGGTTGGTATATATATTTATAAAATGAATTATAATTTTTATTTGAAAAATTATTTATTTATCAAAAAAAAAAATTATTAATGGTTAAAAGAATAAAAATCAGGAGATCCAATTACAGTGGTGATTAAAAGAGCCCGTCCCATTCCACAAGTAACTTCTCAGACAGCAGCAAGCGCTGCGGCTGCAAATACTCCAGCAGGAAAATTGATGATTCGTAAGGGTGAAGTACGTAAAGCTCTTATTGTTCGGACAAGAAAGGAAACAAGAAGACCTGATGGTCGTTATATAAGATTTGATGATAATGCCTGTGTACTTATAAATAATCGTGGTGAACCATTAGGAACAAGAATACTTGGTGTTATTGGTGCTGAATTGAGAGATAAAAAATGGGGGAAGATTGTTAGTTTAGCTCAAAGAGTTGTTTAAATCCAAGTATTGTTTTTTTAATATTTGCTTTTTTTTTAAATCAAACTATTCATTCTAGTCAAAATTTATTTTTTTAATATTAACAATATAAAAATAACAATAAAAGTAAATAAAAATAATAAAATATTATTTGTCAAAGAAAAATCAAGATAACAAAAAATGTGGTTTGATGGGGTAAAAGATTAATCTCCATCAAAATCAAATCTGCCTCCATCACCAAAATTTCCATATCCATTACCACACCAAGAAAATCATTTAATGAAGTTATGTCAAAAGCATCACCTCTAGAGCCCCATTTATTTTTAAATTAAATTAATAATAAATATAAATCTGTTAATTATTTGCAATTTCAAAGCCTCCATTAAAGTTACTGATGAACAATAACAACAAAGTGTTTATCCAGTTCGAAAGACAGCTTCTACTAAAACTTTACATCAATATCAATATCAACATCAACAACATCTCAAAATATTTACCCTTTATCTATACTGATAAACATCAATATTACCATCAAAAAAATATTTATCCAGCTCCAGAAGTGGTTTTCATGAATGCCAATGAACATTATCATCAGCAAGAAGAACAAAATATTTATCCTGCACCTTTCAATTAAATCACAACACTGGCAACAGCATGTTTTTGAACATAAAATATTTGTTTAAAAAATAAAGAAAATAAAGATAGTCAATGGAGTGACAGAGAAGTAGAAATTTTAATTGCCTATCTGGATAAGATTATAAGAATTGGTCCTCTGGTAATAAAAACAAATTTTATCAAGCTTTGATTGATAAAATTTGTTGACTGGTAAAAAATAATGAGCAAATAAAAAATAAGTTGAATAAATTATGTAATTCATATTTAAAAGAAAAAAAATCAGTTAATAAGACTGGATCAGCACCAACTGGTTTGACAAATTAGATGAAATATTTGGTACAAGAGAGAATGTAAGTCCTACATATTTGGCATTTGTCCACTAATGATACATACACAGATAATGAAGAAGTTGAGGAAATAAACCCTCCCAAAAAAAAGATGAATTGAAAAATAAAAAATAAAAAAAAATAATTATGAAGCTCTTTCAGATTTAATGGTTTTGATGAATCAATCTAAAAATAACTTCTTTGTTAAAAAAAATGAATTGCAAGAGAAAGAAATTGATTCCAAAATACAATTGGAAAAGTACAAAATTGATAAAGAGATGGAACTAAGAAAATTAGAATTAGAAATTCAAAGAGAAAAATTGTAGGTGGAAATTTTAAAAAAAAAATTAGAATTAGAATCAAAAAAATTATGTTATCTATTTTATTGATATAGACATTGGAATACTTTCATACTCTCAGAAGCAAAATAAAAGATGCTACTTGTATTTTTTTAAATTTATTTCTGATAAACTCAATCAATTTGCCAGCTCCAAAGAAGTTAGATATTGGAAAAAAATCTGAAAAAGTTAAATAAACAAGTTGCAATCTCTGGGACAAGATAGATAAAACTGATCAGAACTCCCCTTATATAATTGAGCTATCTTGCATATACATGAAGCTGAAATTAAAACCCCAAAGTCAAAATGTTTTGACTTGAGGCAACTACATAGTAAAAATCAGTTTTGACCTTATTTCAACCTTATTTCAACCAGATCTGCAAACAGTCAAAATAGTTTCAACTTCATGTATAATCTTGCAGAGAGCATTCAATAAAGAAGAACTACAATATAAAAATAATATCATATTTGGTGTTATGGCAATCTTGATGTTCTTGGATTCAATATATGATCAAGCTGAAATTTTGGCTTTGAAGGTACAGGAGCATATGAAACAATGGAGCTCTAACTCACTTATGAAAGGTTTAATAAATTATTTATATTACATATTGTTTGATTTTAATATATTTATTCCATTCTAGCTTGGATGTGAAGAGTTATTAGAAGATTCTAATCAAGAGAATAATTTGAAAGAAATTGAAGGCATAGAAAGTAATGACAATGAAGATGAAAAAAATGAGGGTAATTCTAGTGATAATAATGAAGAGAAATAATAAAATACATATTTCATATTTCACTTAAAATTAGTTTAATTTTAATTTTATATTTATTACTACAGTGAACCCTCTATAAGTGCACCCCCCTCAGGAACATAGTGCCATTTCTTGTGAGTGTGTGCATTTATGGAGGGTGATTTTATAAGCTCTCTATAAGCTTGGGGATGAGATGGGCAGTGCATTTATGGAGGGTATACATAGTGCATGCATTTAGGGAGGGTGCACTTAGGGGAGGGTTCACTGTATTTATTAGCATTATGTAAAAAAGAAAAAATATATATGATTGGCTTGGTCTAAAGACTTCCTATTGCTGCGCCACACGCTCAAATTGCGATTTCAAAAATGCAATAAAAATTTTAAAAAAAGGGTTTCACATGATTTTGGTTTAAAAATTATTATCTTACCGCCAAATTTAGATATGATGGTCGAGTATTAGTTAAATTTAGTAATGATGATCAAAAACTAGTCTAAATTTAGCAGTGATCCTAGCACTCAAATTTCTCATGAGCATAGTAAAGTACATGTTTTAAAAAAGAATAGAACTCTACAAAAAAGATTTTTTTAGAGAAAAACCCTTTATTACATTAAAACTAAATGCATATTCTATCAACTAATAGAGCTATTTTTTAAAAAGATAGGACAGAAAATGACTTCTATACTTTTAAAATTTGCCCAAAATTTAGGAGGTCTTAGACTGAGCCAACTATGCTATGTGTTATATAATAAATAAATAATACAATGCTATGCATCCTACACATTGATTTACATGTTGTTTTATGTGGGGCATACTGCAACAAAACCAGACAAAGTGAACATTTTCACTACTAAGGATTTCAGGGATCAAAATTTAGTCATTTTGTAATGTGTTTATAATTAACAGTTATATAATAATTCCATTTGTTAAGTGATACATAGAACTATCCCTATATAAAAATCATTAATATGAAACTCATCTACATTAGATCTACCATGGAACCAAAAAATTACAGCACCATTAGAAGTATTTTGAAAAAGGAACAAGGTGAAAAAATTGCTCCTTATATTTTCAAAATAAATGATACTCAGGCAATTGAAGCTTATCTAAGGAAAGAATAGATTACTTATGAAATTTACCAAGAAGAAAAAAAAATAATAAATGTTGGAAAAAGAAAGCAGAATGAAAATGTGCTATTACCTAACAAAAAGCAGAAATCCTTAGAAGGAAAATAACTACCATACCAAACAAATCTGAACCATTTTACTTTACAACTTTCTCCTTGATGCCATTGATCATGGTGACTATTACAATAGGAGTGGGCAGAATCGAACTGCCACCTTTATACTTGTAAGATACATGCTCTCATTGAACTACACTTCTCTATCATAAAGTAGGAGGTTATATGGGCAAAGGTCCCCATTTTAAAAAACAACAAATTCAGTTGATCAAATAAAAATTTACAAAACAGAAAATTTGGGAATGATTAATTTATAACATACCAAAAAAAAATATCAGAACCATTTTTATTTTACAGCCTTTCTCCTACATCAGAGCCCAAATGCAATTTCAGGGTCACCAACCCTGCTTTGAATTGTGACCTCCTGTGCTTGAAACAAGCTGCATACTCTCTTAATGTTCCTCCAGAGTTGTGATAGCTTAGTCACAGAACCATCCTTCCCTAGATGTTGGATCGTTGCAGTCAACTTGTCAGCTAACATGCCAGCAGCCTTCTTCTCTGGTCTGTGAAGATTAGTGAAAGTGTCATTGCCAATGATGCAGTCTCAGTAAACTCCAGGGCCATATGCCCCCTCCCCAAAAATTCAGTTTAAGGTTGCTTGCTGAAACTCCTCCAGAAATCAATCAGCAGGGTTTCAGCAGGTTACACATTAATTGTTGAGGTTTTGCCATTTCAGCATAGTTTCAACAGGATTTTTGATAAGATTTAATATAGTTTTGCCATGGTTTCAGCA